>VYZT01016051.1:214068-268813 GCA_013400735.1 Pomatostomus ruficeps
GGGCGCGCGGGACCCGCCGTCGGGGCAGCGGGCACAGGGCGCGCGCCGCGGGAGCGCGCGGGCGGAGGACGCGAGAGGTGTGCGAGTGAGCGCGAGTGTAGTGCAAGTGTTGTGAGTGTGTGAGCGTGAATGCCAGTGACTGTGTGTTTGTGTGTGCGTGTGCAGCAGTACCCGCTGTGGGCCCTGGGATTGTCTGGGCGTGCACGTGTGCACAGGTGTGCAGGGGTTGTGCAGACGGCCCACATCCAGGTGCACGGGCTGTGTCTCTATGGCAGGTGTGTGTGAGCCGTATATGCAATCTGTGTGTGTGCATGGTCCCTGTGTGCACCGTATCTGTGCACAGCCTGTGTCTGTGTGTTCAGTGTGTGTGTCTGTGCGTGTGCGTAGTCTGTGGCTTCATGCAGGCTGTGTGTGCCGTGTCTGTGTGCACAGTCAGCATGTGCACAGCCCGTGTGTGTGTTTGTGGCCTGCAGGTGCGTGCACGCAGCCCGTGTCTGGTTGTATGCACGGCCCGTGTGGTTTCTGTGTGCACAGTCTGCACAGTGCATGTGAGCACATGGTCGAAGGGCGCACGAAGCGTGTCAGTGCTCTCTGGACGCCTGGGCGTGTGCATGTCTGGTGTGCGTGTGTGCGCACGCTCCCTGCCCCCATCAGTCTGTTGATGGGCTGAGGCTGGGCTCCTTTTCCTCTATTTTCCATGTTAGTTGCAGCCTCCTGTGTCCCTGAGATGCATCTGGACCCCTAGGGGATTTGTATCCGGGCAGAGAAAGAGAAAAGCAAAGGAAATGTTTAATCGTGATTAACCTTCCCCATTGCAAAACAGTTGTTAGTAGGTATATTTAAAATATAATTACTATTGCCGTGAGTCATAGGTTCTTTAATAAATGGTTAATCAATGACCACAGGGCCGACAATCCCCGCTGCCTGACATGCCTGGTTAGCGCCTGCCGCAGTAAACGTGTTTCATGGGGACGGGACCAGCTCCCGCCCTCCTCTCCCCGGGCGGGATTGGAGTGTCGCACCCACGAGTCTTCAGCACGGCCCCCTCCGTGCAGCAGCCCCGGTGCACTCAGCCTGCACCCCAACAGCCTGCTCTGCACCCCAACACCCTGCTCTGCACTGCCGGCCCTTCCTCAGCAGTGTCCCCACATGGCCCCAGCACTGCAACTGCTTCTGGGGTAGGGGAAAGGAACGGCCCAAGCTTGGTTTTCAGCTGGCCTGGAGAAATTATCTGAAAATCTTCAGGGAGAAAGGCAGTAAACATCTGTATCCTATTAAATCCATTAGATGTGTTCATTATTTTATATTGATTGGTATATCACTACACAAAGTTAATATATTATGATTATTAGTATATTGTTAAATCATTATATACAACAGCAGATGCAATAAATAATTTCCAGGGGATCTCAGCTGACATTTAGAAATTGATGGGTATGTTTTTCCCTTTGCATCCTGGCTGGCTGCAGGACTGCAGCGATGCTCTGGCTGCTCTGACTGATCTCCTTTCCCCGCTTTCCTCTGCACGTGAAGGCAGCAGAAAAAGTCTGCTTTGCCATGCTCAAGTTTGCATTTTAAAAGATGAAGCTGAATTAATACGAGCCCCAAAGAAACCTGTTGGACGAGGATATTCAAACCACTTGCGTGAAACAGGGAGCCACAAGAAGGTTTTACACTGGAGACTGTACCTTGGTGTTGCTCAGGGAGAAAAACACCCTCTTGCAACACCAACAAGATTTTCATGTGAAAATGCAAGGATGGAGCTGCCCTGGCGTCAGGAGTGCTGCCACCTGCCTTCTGCAGGTACCCACCCCGACCCAGGAGCACAGGAGCACCAGCATTCCCAAACCCTCAGCCCAGACTGCAGGTCACAGGGGGTTGTGGATTTATGGCACAGCTCTTCATGAAGCAGCAGATGTTGGAGAGCATGCACATCTGTATCCTTACAGCAGGGGAGCTGGATGCCAATCAGGGTTAATTCGGGATAAATTTACAAGAGCACACAGCATGACCCAAGGTACCTCTTTATTGGCCTACTACAGGCCTGCTAAATGCATTGGCCGACTACTACACATTAAAGCCACATGAGCTTGTATGTTCAGAATGAATTTTACAGGAAGACACAGGGATAGAAAAAGGAGGAGAGCCTGTGTCACAAATGACATCCAGATGTGAAAACACTGTAAATACAAACATCAAAAGGCTCACCCCTCCACATTCTGCAAAGACAACATTGGAGAAAGGACTTGCTGCATTTAAACAAATACTCTCGGCAAGGAAGCCAAGGAGCCTGCTGTCCCTGCTGCACAGCAAACCCCCACGGATCCAAGTGGGAATTAGCCATTTGTCAAGGCAAATATGCAGCAAATATTATGCCATCCTCTGGATGGTTCAACCTTGGATCAGGGGCAATGAAACGGGATCGAAGAGGTGTTTTGCTAACAAGACCAGAAGTTTAAATCTAATAACTCAAATCTAAAAACTGCACTCCAGAAAGCTGTGATTATTTAGATAAAGTCTCCAGGGCTACGACATACTTCTTACTAGAATCGATACCATTCAGGGACAGGACTTAAGCCTTGCCAGTTGTATGAAATAACTAAATTAATAGGCGCCTTTTAAAGCCTTGTTATTTGCTGCAGTGAAGATATGACTAGAGTGATATCCTAGAAAATCTGGGATATCTGGTAAACTACTCAGTAACATGGTTTTAAGAAGATGTGGAAAATGAAAGGCCATTCCCTTGAAAGAGCTTTGAAGAGCTCCAAATCTCTATTCTCATGGACCTACAGAGGAACTGGCAGCGAGTCACCACCAGTGAAGGACAAGTGTTCCCAGAGCCAAGGACTCATCCCATCAGTCACCTCTCACACTGTCCCGTTCCCTTCTTGTCTACTTCTGACTGCAGTAGAACACAATGGGGGACAAAGGTGGTTTGAAGCAGCACCGAACAAACCTAAAGTAGCATCAATGGCAGGGGAAACCACTTAACACCCTTCCAGAAAGGCGGGGATTGGTGGGTAAGTGCACACAGGGTGCAGTATCAGATGCTCATTTTGTGTTCTCGGTTCAACCCTTGAATGTGCAAACCACGATGACAACATTGGGTGTTACTTGCTTGAACTCTCCTCTTAGTGCACCATGGCCAGGCACTGGGCTGGGGCTATGTGAAGGTGAAGCTCAGATGGGGCGGGGCATATTCTTGTTTTCTCATCTTTTCAAGATGCTATCTGACCACCAACACCTTACATACAGCATGCGCAGGCCACACGAGGGACTCCATAGGGAGCTGGTGCTTATCTCTTGAAGGCGCTGGGATGCCAGGATGTAGGGCCAGCATGATTATTCTCTGAGATGAGATGAGATGAGATGAGATGAGATGAGATGAGATGAGATGAGATGAGATGAGATGAGGTAAGCTGGGGCTATTGTTTTCCGTCAGGCCTGGCTCAAGGCTGCAGGATCACAGCCATCCATTCTACCAGCATATCTGTCCCAAGTGGAGAGCCCTCCCTCGAGATGGGATCCATCAGACCAGACTGATGCTTGAAGAGAGCACAGAAGACTCTCCTCTCACCCTGAGACAGAGCACACTTCTTATTTTGGAGCTAAAAGCTTCAAGCAGTTTGATACTGGCAGTGCTGACAACAGACGGAGAAAGCACTTAACCACTGTGTTGCATAAAGATATCATGAGGAAATCAGGATTATATAGTAGAGAGAGTAGAAAAACACTCAGGAAGAGCTTGGATAAACTCCGGGCGAGATTCAATAACAGATGCTGCTGCCTCCTGCATCATGTGTCCCCACCTGGGCTTCTGTTGGGACGCAGCCGGAGAGGAGTTTTATTGAATCTGTTATTGAACCTGCCCCCAGGCTGGGGCTGCGCTAGGTACTCTCACAGGGCCTAAAATAGAAATGAAGTTACACAGGAATTTGCAGTGAAACTGTTAAAATATGCTCTGATTTGTCTCAAAAGCCGGTGTGTGGGGGGCGAGGGAGTGCGGTGGTGCCAATGAGGAGTGCCAGCTGCCTGCCAGGCACCCAGGGCTGCCAGGGCTGTGCAGACAGCATCGGAGTAGGACTGCAGCTCTCCATCCATCCCAGAGCCTGCTGGTGACGCACAGCCCTGCTCCTGGGCCTAACAACAATGCAAAACTATTTAGCCATTGGAGGATCACATTACATGCAAAATCTATAGCTGCTCAAGAGCTTAATTTTGACATACAGTTTTCACTTGCTGAACAGAAAAGGGAGGGGAAGTCTGAAACTGTCTAAACAAAAGAATGTTTTTTTCCAGTGCACTTTCAAATGTTCATAAACCGAACAGAATACAGTTAGAGACGGCCCTTTGCCTCGGGGCATCCAAGGCTATGGCTCCAATTAAAGAGAACAAGGATACAGGAGGTGGTACCTCCAGTCTGATTGCTCTTGCCTGGGGCAGCTAAGCCTCATGAATAAACACTGTTGACTCTAACTCTCAACAAAACAATTACACGTTTGTTTTTAGAATACATTTTCTTAGCCTTTCCACTTGCAATTTTTGCTACTATAAACTAGCCAGGACAAGAATAAATACCTTTGTGATTCTCTAAACGTCCTTGTAATTGCAGTGCTTCACTCATGAATGTGTATTTCGACATTAGAAAAGATCCTAAGCGATAAGAAGAAATGTTTCTTTGAAGTAACCTTTCAGAATTAGATGCAAAATATTTAAAGCTAATTATTATTACAAGAACTCCTGTGCACACTGCCAGCCGCAGGAGTGAAAACCTTATGTGCAAATCCAGTTACCTTTGAAGAACAAAACCACAAGGAGATGGGTGAGACCTGTATTTTTTTTGACTCTTGCCAAGTGTGGTGCAGCCCCGGGGGTTCCCCAACTCCCCATGGATCTGTCAGCCCTTACAGACCTCCCTCCTGGCAAACCATCCCCAAAGGGATGCTCCTGAGAGATGGGGGGTGCTTCTAAACCTCAAAAGTGCCGGCTCAGCTACATCCTGCATGCAAATGAAAGGAGTGGTAGGATTTCTACTGCTGGGAGAGTCTAAACAGAATAGGTAGTGGATGAGTCGTCGTTTAACCTTCTCCCAACACAGCTGTTACAGCAGCTAGGACAAAACCGGAAGCTTTTACAAGGATAGAAGAATCAGCTCCAGCCAGCCCTTCCTCGGCTCAGGTTACTTGTAAAGATGGGTGCAGAAGTAAAGCAGAACTCTGGTTTCCTGCTGAGGGTAGCAGTGGAAGGAGAATAATAATTTATTCAACTTTTTAAGGATTTTTTTCAGAAAGTCAATCTATTGCTGCAAAGGAACAGCCAACCACCAACCACCATTTCAAAAAGGCAAGCCTTAAACTGCTTTGCACAAAAGATTTCGGCCAATAAATAACACTTTTTTTTCCTTAGAAATGCATCCAAACTGGATTATTATCCCCCTCTTCACTGCTAGTGCGAGGATGAGAAAACATGGAATGGGAAAGTAAGGGAGAGCCTGCTACCCTGTGGATTTGGGAGCAACTCAAGCTATCCTTGAAGATGCTTGTTCCATGGTTCCAAGTCACACTACAAGAGATGTTGCCTGCTCCTATATGTTATTTATGCATTGTGTTAAGCAACAACGTGCAAATGAGCTGGAGTACAAAACGTCAGACACGGCAAGATGTTCCAGCACAGCACAACACGAGGAAGCGACTCTCTGTATGGGGCCCTGTATCCTAGGAGTGTTTATACTCGACTGGATAATTGGGACCACAGCCAGCTCATCCTAAAATATACCGCATGAATATGGTTAGGCATTGCATCTGTAACATATACAACTTTAGATGTCAAAACATCTTTGTTTGAAGTCAACAGCAATAAAAACTGCATTTGTATGAGAGCTTAGCATGTGGGAATACATATTGCTAAACCAGGATGTTAACACATGGCCCTCCTCAGTTGGCTGCTGCCAAAAGTATGCCTTTCAAAACTGCGATGAGCATGCCAATAATCTGTAGGATATTTTAAAACTTGGAGAAATCTACAGCAATCATCCAGTATTGGAGAAAACTCTTTTTTGGGCACATTTACCTTTGGTAGAAACTGGCATAACTCCCTCTACTTAGAAAGATTTGGGTTCTTTGCAGATATGGACATGTTATGCGTAAAAAACACAGAAGGATTCTTCTATCCTGTTTCATTTTGCAGAAACTTTGCCTAGTCACTTAGTGACAAATTATTCACTTGTGTAAGTAAAACTTTCAAATGTACACAAACTTTCAAATTAATACAAACCTATCTTTTAAGGTCGCTATCTTGCTATTATTTCATTAAAGCACACAGAAATTACACCAGAACTGTGTTAAGCTCATGGGATTTCTATGAATTTCCTTTCTGGATATTAAATTTTAAACAAATATTATGATTGTATTCCAAAGGCTTGAATGGACTGATGATTTTGAAAGTGCTACTTTGGCATCACTGTACAGCTCCATTCTTTCATGTATGTTTTGTTATAACACAAAGAAGCTCTATTTACAAAAAGCCAGTCTTAAATCTATAGTTTGTGAAGCCATAATTTGTGGTTGCAATTGTGGTTAATTTAACAAAGCAAGCCTTTTGGTTCACAGTGCACCATACTTACTATTTTTCATAAACTATCAGAGCAAAAAACCCCTTCAACATGTCAGATATATGATGATCCAGCAATGCTGCAATTTTCCAACTCCTATTTTGTGGTATACCATATTATATGCACAGGAATGCTACATCATTTATTCTGGAGCACAGCCCTGTAATTATTGCTGGCAAACTACTAATTACATACCGCCATCAAATCTAACCATTTTCCCAATAAAAAACCCCTACTTTCGTGCAGAATACAGCAAATCCATGCCTGAGTGTACGCATGTTTTTATTTTAACACGCATGCCATATGGTATTGATCCTCCACTCACATATACTTCACCCAAAATATCCATACTGACTGTGGGGTTCTGCAGGCTTTGTGCTGTGGCATGATGCCATGGGGCAGGAGAAGTCTCAGCTCTGGTTCTGCACCAGCATCTCCCGCCTCCTGAGGGCCAAATCTCTCAGCTCACAGGATTTCTGGCTTGGTCTAAGTAAGATTCAGGCCCTGCTACAAAAGCGGGTCTGGATCTTGAGTTCCCCAAACTTCAGGGTTGGGGTGTTTAGAATTTTATCACCACTTCATCTTTAGAAGCTACAGTATGGCTCCACTTGTGGGTCCTGCCATGACTACAGTGGTTAGCCCCGTGGAGAGAGCCCGTCAGCTGGCCACAAACCTGCCCTCTGCATCCCAGGAAATTCTATGAGCCATGGCACATTTCAATTGCAGAACTGCACAGCTTTGAGATGCTTCTGGGGAAAGAAAGGAGGGATTGTGAGGTAGGGGGAGCATGCAACAAAAATTCCCCAAAGATAATGCCCTACATACACTGACATTTCCAGAAACTGGCCACAGATTTGACAGCCTGGAGAAGCCCCACTGTTCCCATGCAGCACGGGAGGAGCATGGGCAGGAGAGTAGCAGGGACATACTGAAATACGGATTTCAAAGGTTCTGCTGGAGGCTGTGCATGTCCAGCACACTCAGGGGTTTAAGGCACGGCTGTCCCGTGCCCAGGCTGCCCATCAGCTGCCCGGGCAGCCGGGAGGAGCGGCGCTGCAGCCTTCCAGGAAGACAGGGGGAGGTGGGAGCTGCCTGAGGCGCTGCAGGGAGCCAATTACGGATCTGAGGCTACAGGCTGCTCGCCCGCAGCATCTGCCCGGGCGGCGGCGGGGCTCCTGCGCTCACAGCCGGCAGCAGGATCACGTGCAGGGACGTGGCCGAGGCCAGTACAGCTCAGCAGCGCGGGGCAGATGGGGCCGGCGGCTGCAAGGAGCCGCCTTCCCCCGGCAGCATTCCCTGGACGGCATCCCAAAGGCTCTGGGCAGCTAAAGGCAGGCGCAGAAGCCCAACCAGCATCAGCTTCTACTGCATCATTTTTCTTCATTCACAGAACCCCCTCCTAGCTTGGGGGGCTATTCTGTCCCCCAACACGACTTCCCTGGACTCCATCCCCCTGAGCAGTGCATTTCTGACTTGACAATCAAAACATCTGTGAGACTTGTTCCTTTTTAAAAACATGACAAACAGCGTAGGTATGTGAGACAATTTTCTTAATCTTTCTCAATTTTCTCCTATTCCAAAACTGCAGTCAGAATTGACTGCAGAGCGAACCCTCTCTCTCACTTGTCTGAAGGCCTGGAGCAATGTAAGGAGCTTGTTGCACACTTTGATGATAACGTGTGAAATGAAGTAGCCAGACGCGCTTGTGAAGGATGTCAGAAAAATCCCACTGGAGAACAGTAACCTCAGCGCCTCTGTGGCAGCACAGGACAGGAGTTGCCAGCACAGAGCTGCACAGGGCTGCAAAATCTGGCCTAGTTCTGGTAAAACATGGACTATTTGCTTAAGTTTCTGGCATTTGCTCTGCAGTATCCTTAGCAGCTTTAACAAGAATAAAGCATGCTTTGCATGCCAAGCAAGTTGGCTGATCTTAGTCATGGCCTTGGTCAAACACAAGGAGTTGCTTGACAAGAAAGAACTGCCACTAAAAACATTAAAAAATGTTAACAGAACTCGCAGCTTGCAAGGTTAGTGTTGCATCTGAAGCCTGAAGGTCTTTGGGAACTACCCTCAACATTCATCTCAGCAGTTTCCAGGCACTAGTACTCCTTTTCCTCTTTATATGTCTGTTCTTATTTATTTCACAGCTACAGAAATGGTCTGTTTAAAAAAAAAAAAAAAAAGAAAAAGTGACAGGTATAAGGCTCAGCTCATATGGATAACCCTGGAAAAAGGGATTTTCTTCCTTGAGACTACTTTCAGGTTTGCTGCTATCAGCTGAGGATTAGTCAGCTAACATGGCATGTCTGTTAACATACATTTTCTCCCCACAGCTAAGACAGCTTAACTACTTTATACACCAGAATATTGCAATGATTAACAAGATATTTTTTAAAAAATAAAAGTATCTCCTACTTATTAAATTGTAATTCTGCTTTTAGTATTGAACTGGAATCCACAGACAAAGAAATAAGCACCCAAACACCCTTTTACCTGTAAAATATGCTCACTTGAAAAGCTTGAAATATAGTTAAATAAATAAATGAACAGAAGAAGTTATTTGGCCATTCTTGCAAGAGCACAGAATCCATTCAAAATCTTGCATAAGTTTTCTTCTTCAGCACATACGCATTACAAGGATTAAACAGAAAGGGAAACTTACAGCTTTAAACACACTTTCTGTCTCAATACCAACTGCAGCACCAGCTTCTCTGTAAGGATTATCAAGGCTACAGGCCCATGCAGCTGTCAGTCCCTGGGGCGGTAATTCAGCTATCCTGCTCTCACTCTATCCATCACATTTACACAAATCCCCAAGGTAGACTGCCTTCTAAATGTCTTTACCTTGTGCATTATCCTGGGGCTTAACAATCCAATATTGGTGCAGCCAAAGATAATTACTCTCCATTGATGATAAAACACCCTGAATCCTGTCAGGCATGGCAATTTGCATCTTACAGTGCTGAGGATCAATAGATACAACAAAGGAGTGAAACCTGATTAGATACTGCTGCCTCTCAGTAGAAAGGGAAGAGCTGATTGTTTTGCAGGGTTGAAGTCCTGGTTAAAAGGGAAACAGAGGTCTCCCATTACAACACAGTCCGCAAGCCTGCTGCTCGCCTAGAAACTGCTGCAGGGAGTTTGAGACTCGAGGAGAAAGTAGCTGAATGAACAACCAGGTCTCACAGACTCCGGGTTAAGAAGGGGAGTTACTTGGGCCACCGTGGCTCGTGCAGTTTCACTGTAACCCAAGAAAATACAGAGGATGTGAATTGTCTGGAGCTCCAAGAGCTTCTACTTTTCCCCAGTTTTATAGATTCATAGCATAAAGAGGACAAGTAACTAGTTCGTGATCACACACTGCTTCAATAATGAGCCTGGAAATTGGCTACTGGCTCTGTGAATGGATCTCCTTCTAATGCATCCTCTAGGAGTGTGGGCTCAGCCAAGAGCTCCTGCCCTGTTGAGGCAACAGAAATGTCATATGTATTTAAAATAAGGGATTGCAGGATTTTCCGACCACAATTAACCAGGTAAGCAGATGCATGCAGGTGGAGGTGGAATTAAAAATTATCCCAACCCATTCAACAGTCTTCTGACACTAATCTAAGACTGAATCTGATCGAGGATAAGAAGGGTGGTGGGTGAACTTCGGTTCCCACATTTAATCCAGAGAGACATCACAAGCTGCCGCCTCTTCAAATCTTTATTTGGAGGCCAGTAACACATTGACAGAAACCCATGGTTTGGCTGACGGCGCTGCTGGGCTGCAGGCAGGGAACGCGTTCTCCCATCTGGATGTGATTCTCTACCACTGACACTCCCTGGGCTCAGCTGTGCGCATCTCCCACAGCCTGCCCAGAGTAGTGACACCAAAGCTCAGCCCTGGGCTGCACACCAAGAGCTCCCAGAAAGGATGTAGCTAAGTGTGTTAAATCTGGGTTTTTATTTGGTTTCTGGTGGCAGAGCTACATTAAACAGGGACTGCATGTCTCCATGTTCTTGCTTGACTGAAAGAAATGCAGAATTTTCTTCCACAGAAATTAGTCAGCAAAGGAAAAGCTGAGTTTGGGGGATTCCCAACCATGTGAAGGACAATGTTTTTAGAAAGGCCTCAAAATGTGCAGAAAATAAAACAATATTAAGAAAAGAGCTGGGCGCATTTTTTCAGAATGCATGCTCTGAGGCTGATGAAGAGCTCAAAGCAAGAGAGGAGGACAACAGAGAAAAACTCTTCAGAAACCAGCTGGGAATAGTCTGTTCTTATCAAAATACGTTGCTGACACAGACCTGTCACAGAGCCAACATCTGCTCCCAACTCACAGAGTCAGTCCGAGGCAGGCTGAGTGTCTCTTGCACAGGAACACCAAGAGTTGACTTGGCACGATGGACATAAATGAGAAGAGCTTCTGAAAGCACCAGTGAGCAAAACGGGAAGTAACTTGTTCCTTTGATGAAAAATAATTTTATTTTGACATACAGGCAAACTTGCAGATTTTCTTTTGCAGAAAGGCATCTCTCCTAACATGGGAAATGGGAAAAAAAAGCCTGATTCTGGACATCTGACGCATGTGGTAGTGTCTGCTAAAGCCAACGGGGGTTGCATATAGCAAGCCCGGAAACCTGAGGCTCATTAACATTATAGCATAGAATTATCACTATTTTATGGTCATAAGGATCTTTCTCTTTCATCCTGATGGCTGCTGAGTGATGGGGGATTCAGATGCCCCATATTAACCCCTAAGAGTAAATATAATATTGATGAGAAGTACCAAGCCCACATCTAAAATCCTTTGTCTTCTTTACTTGTGCAGCGGAGTAGAAACATGCTTTCCCACTCTGATTTCTTATTCTCCTGAAATCTATCCCAGCCTTTAAAGGCTTTCACTCCCCTTGCCTTCTTCAATTGCCAGCATTTTTGGGGTACGGGAGAAGATTTGCAAACAGTCTGAGACACCATCACTGTAGAACAGATGTCAACTATCCCACCTAGGGCGAGACACCACGCAACATCTGTTGGATTCTCACATGAGCATCCAGCTCCTGGCACTGCCTGAGCCTCTGCGACAGCACTTGGAATTTCCTGCATTGTGGGACCCCATCACTCATCATGGAGAAAGGGACGTTGTTATGGTTTTCCATCTGTCAGTGCAAACTGAAATGTAACTTTGTATTGGGCTCTCCACTCTGCACTCAGGCATGGAAGATTTAGAGCTTGCTGTTCTGTGTTTGAAATGGGAAATTGGAGCAGACCTGCTGAGTCATGAGAACAGGGGGCCTCTATTGCCAGCCGTTTCTCCCTGGGGAAAGCTGCTAATCCTCTCTGATGCACCTGGGTGCGATTGATTCCTCAGGACTCCTGCACACTCACGCTGTCTCTGACTGTCAGAGGTGCATTGATTTCTTCAGCAGTGGAGAACAGAATGGATATAATGGAGGTGATTTTTAAGGTGATGATTGCAATGGGTGGGTGAAAACAAAACTATTAAATAAGCAGCCATTAGAGCTTAAAACTGAGCAGCTCAGCTGTCTGCTCCTGCCCTCTGAAAGGAGGCTGATAACACTGCCACATGCTCCAGAAACAGGTGAGCAGGAGCATAATGAATTCACAGAGTGTAATAATTCTGGTGGAAATTGGCTCAAAATGCACTTATGGTAATAATGCATCCTCTTGCATCACAGTGCACTCAAGGACATTGTTCTCATCTAAATGATGTTATGTACAGTGGAAGAAAACAGGAGGAGAACATAAATGTAGGAACCTTGTAAACAGCCATGACCAAGTCCCAGATAAGAGCATCCTATCAAAGACAATGATGCTGAACCCTTGAAAACAAATGTAAAGCAGCAAAACTGAAGGTCTGTTTGCGGGAAAGTCATGGTTAACTGCTCCATGCAATTGGAAGGGAGAAGGAAATGGGTCAGGGTAAAGACCTATTTCCTTATCATTTCATCACATCACTCTTCATATAAACACCCCACTGACCAGCCTTCTCCCAGAACTTCTCAGCGATTAGCACCATGCTGTTTCTTACTGTGAATTTGAACAAGAGTAGCACAAAGCTATCAGCAGGGACTTCAGTGATCAGAAACCGCTCAGACAATTTTCACTATCATTTTTTCTATGTCAAACAAATGCCTATTGTCACCAGGCCTGCTCCTGTGGCATGTTGAGAGCTTCTGCAAATTGCAGAGCCCTCTGTCCCTGATTTTAAATCCCTAAAATGTTAGCTTCCACCTTATAGACTAACAGATGAGCAAAGGACAGGGAGCCAGGAGCTGCTGGTGGTAATTCTAGCTATTGATGCGCAGAATATCCTGGGCACCCTGCCCCTGCCTCAACCTTCCCTGCCTGCACAATAGGGATGAAAAATAACAGTAGCTGCCCTGCCACAAGGCAAAGGGAAGACAAGTATTTTTAAGATGCAAAGTGCTAATTACTAGCTCAGACTACAGGTCTTGGCACTGGAATTAAAAGTAGCAGAACTATGTGAGTTGCTATTGCAGTCACCAAGTACAACAGGCCCGCAACAGAGACTTCTCTATGATCCTGTGCTTGTGAGAGCCCCATCAGCTGTGATGGGAATGTTGCACATTGATGGGATGTCATCATTCAGCCATAGGACTCTGGTGGAAGTGGAAAGAGAAGGCGCAAACAGGCTATGAAGTGTATAACCCTGATTTAATGCCATAAATGCAATTTGATAATTAGCAGAGGTATTATAGGCCTTATAAGAAAACAAGGGAAAGAGAAATGGATTTGGGCAAATAAAGGATATGTTTTAGAGCTTCCTCCAGCCTGTGATTTCTTTTCAACAGCACATATATTGCATTTTTTCTTACAACAGCCACTGTAGGGGCCAGGGCATTGTATAACAAGAAGAATGGTCAAACACAATTTTAATGTGTCTAGTAAGGCAGAGTGCAATACTTATATATATCAGAACAAGCAATGTGCCAAAGTGCCTGATGATAAGGAAGAAATGTGTCCTCTATCAAGAAAAACCAGTTTAATGTGCACACTGGGAGCAAAGTATTACACAGATACAGCTTTCTCCTGGCCATGTGAATTTAAGGAACCCCTGCTGGTAACTGAGATTCCTTGCAGACAATCAGACAAGAAGCAAAATGTTATAAATTCTTAAGGTACTGTATGACGTGAGATACATCCTCACATTTTATACAAAACGAAGAAGGGGAAGATAGCATGTAAGCATCTGAACTCCCATACAACAAATGCCATTTCAAGCATCATTTATTATTCTGCCTTTCACAGACTTTTACAATTCTCAATATGGTTAGCAATTTCAGCTGACTCGTAAAGCGGTTTTAAAATTCATCACTGAAAAGAATGTTTATCTCTGTGTTTCCTCCAGTTTGGGAGTAAAATTAGACTCTTAAAACCTGGGGATGGTATGTCTTTAATTTTGTTTAGAACAGAAAATAACTGCGATATGAAAGGTTTAATGAGGTTAGAAATCTAAAAGGAAATGGAGTGGGAATAGATTATCAAGAGAAATAAAGCCAACCGCTGGAGAGTACACTAATATTAAATATTAGGTTTCTAAACCAAATATATATAATCCATTTAGGGAGTTAATGGTGGTTCTCAGAAGCACATTTATCTACAGCTTATGGTTCAACAACCAATATTATAACTCCATTTGTCATTGTTAGGCAAGGGGGATAGATGTCATGGAGGCGAGGGTCAGCACACAAGGAGGAGCTCGGGAGACGCTGCTACTGTACCTTACAGACAGCCCTTGAGGGGAAGAGCTCACCTGCAGATTTCTGGCTCCACACTGAAGAGGTGCCCTGGAAACATCTCCTTACAAAAATACTCCCTCTTTCATTTTCCTCATGAAGAACAAAGGCAACACATTCAAGCAGGGATTTGTCTTAAATTAGGCTTTATACCCATTTTTCATTTAGAAAGATACTTACACCCGTGCCTAACTAAATGTGGGATTATGCACTTGATTAAAATTAGCGACATGTTTAAACTACTTGATGAATTGGGTCATTAGATACCTAAGTCAATATGAGATAAGGAGCTCTGAAAATCAAGACAAATTGAAAACTCAAAAATGGATTTTGGTTCTTAGCTTTTTGCACCTATACTAATGAATTTACAGTATAGGCAAAGATTTAACTAAACCTCCTGATAACAACACCCAAAATGAAATCCCTGCTTAGGAAACACCTGCTCCCTTTCTGGCTCTGCTGGGACACCAGGGTAGGGAGATGACCAGCTGTGGGACAGCTCTTGCCCTCTGTAACTCCACTCAAGTAGCTGCAGAAAAAACCTTCCATCATTAAGAATAAGAGACTTAGGAGATGGAATATGCAGGAAAAAAATAGAGAAAGATGCATGGATTGTCACGCAGGCCTGTGTGGAGACATCAACTACCTGGCAGTATGAAGGGAGAGCTGCTGGATGTTCTGCAATTCCTGATCACTTTAAACCCTCCGTGCCACCACAAGCACAGGGTGACGTTTATGGGCAGAGGTAATTTTTTTTTATTATACTAAATAGCTGGATGGAACACACAAATGTCAAGTACACTCATCCTTCCTGAAGAAGCCTCTGCAGTGGCCTTTTTGTGAGGGCCATGTGCCAGAACTTGTCCTTCTGCCGCAGTTCCATCTGCTGGCCAAACACCTGGCACCCTCTGCCTCCCTCTGTATCCTGCCTTGCTCTATCCCACCAGAGAAAAAGGAGGCTGGTGCTCCATTTTACACTTGGGATTGCTGTGTTATTTTGGTTATTCTTCGTGTTTCCCCTGTCTTTTCCTTTCTGAAAGGATGCCTGCTGTCAGGGACCTACTACTTCCAAGTGAGCACTCTGCCTGCCAGCTCCAAGCTTCTGGATGCAGCCAGCAGCTCTCTGAGGACTCCCAGACACGCTTCCTTTCTGTTTTCGCAGGAGAGGAGGGAAGCTGAGCTGGGAGGATGACACAGTAGGAAACAGAAGTGTGCTCCTTTCTCTTGAAAGGCTCCAAATCTGCTCCCTCTCCAGCCCCAAAATACTTCTTGCGCCAATTCTTGGTTGACTGAAATCTTGAAATGTCACCAAAAACTGGAGCAAGCCAAAGGAAGACGCTTGTTTGAAGTGGTCAAAATGAAGTAAAACATACTCCAGTACAAACAACACTTGGCTAATTCCAGCCCGAATGCTTTTTGCTATCAATGAAATTCTGAGGAAACAGGGACTTCAGGCAGCACCATATGTTGGCTATCACTCTGCTCAGGCTGGGTATTAGTGGGTTTTTACTACTAACACCATCAATAACAGCAACTGAATTAGCTGTAAGAGTCAGAAATCCATCTCTTGAGTGGTATGACCAAATTCTTTCACATAATTTGCCTGAGTGACAGAAAAATATGTTCCTTGTGTCAAACAAGCCTGGAAACTTAAAATATTTTTAATTCTGCAAAAAAATAATGCAGAGCTTCTTGACTCTAGAGAGCTTTGAATCAAGACCTCATTTCAGAAAAGTGCTAATTTTGATGTTTAATTTGAGTTGAAATCAGTTTTGCTGAATGAAACCTGTAAACCTTTCTTTACAGCAAACACAAGGAAGCAGTTTTTCCACACGACATGTCATTAAATTGTGGAATTCACTGCCACAGGATGTTGCAGAGGCCAAAAATATAAATGAGTTCAAAAAAAGATTAGACAAATTCATGGGGGATAAATCCACCAGTGGCAATTAAACACAATGGTCTGGACATGACCTCTGGCTCAGGAAGTTCCTGAAGTGCCGATTGCCAGAGGCAGGGAGGATAAGACTGGGAAAAGGTTCTCCCTGCACAAGTCTCTTTCTTATACTCCTGCTCAAGCATCTCCTGTTGACCACTGATGGAGCAGAGATTTCTGTGCTAGACAAATCGTCCCCATATGGTAATTCCTCTGATCTCCTCAACATTTGGATCTGAACAAAGCTCTAAAATTTGTTATAAAGCAGGGAATTTGGTCACATGCAGAATGCTGCTTTTTGGGTTTTTTTTTTCAAATCTTGGACGGCTTTCCATAGTTCTTAATAAAAAACAAGCTTTACTAATCATTTCAGTGACAAAGTATCTCACACTTCTTGCCATCCCAATTTAAAAAGAAGATCCAAAGAAGATAGTAAGCCAAATAAATTGTTTATTCCTATGGGTATCATGCAGCTGCACTATTACTGTGATCAAATTCTGGTGAAACAGCTGAAGATATTCAGCAGAGTTTTTTGACTCTTATTCCTCTAAGTAATTTAAACAATGCTGTGTCCAAATGTCTTGCAAAAGTAGAATTATTATGGCATGTTATGCAGGAGGAGATTGCTTCAATAGGATGCAGATGAACAGGGACATAACTGACGTCTAGAGCTCCTTCTCAGACTTATATTCACAGTGCAATTCTTAAGTCTTATGATTGTTGTTGTTTTTCTTGAAGCCCATCTCTACGTGTAATTCTGTGGGAATCTTGGTGTTCAGTGAAACAGAAAATGATAAACTTCTAGCACTGTGAAGCTTAAAAATGTGATCTAAATGCATTCCCTCATCACCCAAAGGCTGGGGTAAGGCAGAAAAAAGACCTTGTTTAAAAACCAAAACCTCCCTGTTAAAAACAAAACATTTTCTGGGAAATGTGATATTTGATGAAGTGACTCAAATCTATTTATCAGACACAACCGAGTCCCAAACTGCAAGCACCTAGATGTAACTTAAATTTCATATTCTGTGAGCCCCAAAATAGCACAAATTCTTAATCACATTCTTCGGTCTCATATCTCAGTTACAATGCACAGCACAGATTTGGAATTAACCTGTATAAGTTTTCTGCAAGACATAAGGGAAACGTCATGATCCAAAATCCTTGGCTAACAGTTAGCCAGAGATATCTAATTAATTAAATAGCCTAATTCACAATGACATCCTGTATATGTACAAATTTCCACTGTTTTAAAAAACAATTTTGCTAATGTGTGGCAAAACTTAGATCAGTTGTTTCAAATTCAATTTGATTTAAGCCTAGGCAAATTTAAATTAAAATCAAGATAAATCTATTTAATCCTGGTTTAAAAAGGAAGAAAAATGTCCATGTTGAGTTTTGCATAGTTTAAGCTCAATGATTTGTCACGTCCTTAGTTAGTGACTAGCACAACTGTGAATACAAACAGTGCCTAGATCAGGATGTATTTTACTTCTTAGCACTAGTAAAAGTAATTATTAGAAAATACTTTTTAAAAACAATTGGTCATTTGTGCTTTTATTGTTACCTTGTGCTGTAAAAAGACTGTCTAAAACATTTTTTTAACAATACATGTATATACCTACTGAGATTTTATCCACTGTACTTATAACACAAGAATCTTCAGCAGTAGAAAGCCTAAACAGCTTGAATAAAACTATTTTATTCTTTTAATCTTTCCATCTGATGATCCTTCAGGGTCATGTAATTTCGTGGATTCCGTAAGTCCTTAGGAGTCAGTTGGACAATGCATGACCAGACGTCCAGCAGAAAATCACCAAGATTTACAGAGCAAACAAACCCCCTAACTCCCCTAGTCAGCCTTTGGCTATCTTTATAAATCAGAGGAAAACACTTAAGCCTCTTTTTTTTCTTTTTAAAGCTACCACCTATAAACAACACCACCATTTGTTTCTTTCAGTTTCTATTAGTCATAAATTTTGCAAAATTAAAGACAAGGCATGAGCACAGCCTGAGTATGGAAGTAAATTTGAAGACAGACATCAAGATGAATGCTAACACAGCACCAAGTTCCACACCATCAGCATATTCTTTAAGTAGATCTAAATTATTTTTCAGTGCTGTTTTCTTCAATATGTTGCATCAGTTTTAGTTGTTTTCAGGTCAGATACCAGCAGCCATTGGGTAATTGAACACCTGCTTAATTTCAATCAGAGCCATGCTATGCTAATGCAATTCCAGCTGTTTTAATTTCTGTTGTTTTTCCCTGATTTGCTTTTAGTCTCCTAGTCTCACAGAAAGTCTGTAAGACATTAACATTTCTTCTCATCCCCGTCAGCTGGGAACATACTGGAAGCTGTGAATGTGGATGGAAGTTATCCATCCTGTGCTCAAAAGCATCAGAAATCAGTGTGGTGACCCCAGCTAAAGCCAAGCAGAGGCAGTGGTCCCCAAAAAAACTCTCCCTCTGGTTTTCTCTTTTTTCTTATCCCCTCATGGGGTATTTTTCTCTTATTTATTTGGAGGCAATGGAAAGGCAGGAAGAGGGTTGTTCAGAGATTTTTTAGGAAAAGTTTTGTTTCCAACCCATGGCAGCTTCTATTAGAAGAGAAACAAAGAGAATTAGCAGATCCTGTTGTGGTGACGTAAAGCCTAAGTAATATTTCAGGGTCACCAGCTATCTTACACAGACAACATCTGGCAAAACCATCCAGCAGCAATATGGATACCAGCCCCAGGAAATACTAGTACACATAGCCAGAAAAAAAATACTATACTGGGTATTATATTTAAAAAAACCTTTTCTTCGTCAAGAAGAAAAAAGTGACACATCCACAAACAGCAGCGGCAACTTCCTGGTACAGGCAGTGATAGATGAGGACTTGTTCACTCTCAGATGCATGGATGCAGTTTTTTGTGTTAAGAGATCGTTAGAGCTTCAGCCCTCCTAGTGCAATGTTTCCTCTGAAATCAGGGGCAAGATTAAATCTGTTGTAGCAGAGCGCTCTGTAATGGCTCTGACAGACGTTGTTTTTCCTCAGCCTCGCATCTGGGAGTTAACCAGCAGAGCGCTTGAAACCAACCAGGTCCGCTCTTTAGTTGAGTTTCGTGTCTAATCAGCCAGGAAGGCTGAGGCCTCAGGTCACACATGGAAATCACTAGAGCTATTTAAGTCGCCAGAGGTTATTAATAAATCTCCCACTATTTCCTTAAGTAAATAATTGGAGGCCCATCTTTCAAACAAGTTATGTCTGGCCATGTTATGGTACCAATTTTATCCTTCCTTTTTTCCCTTCACCAAGCAGGAAGAACAAATCTCTGGTGACAACAATGGCAAAACTGTGAATTATAAACATCCATGTGTCTCTCATTTGAATGCCTCCTCAAGTTTCCTTGACAGCTGGGGGAGAGAGAGGCTCTTAGTCTTTTCACCAGAGCCTGAGCCACTGAAACCGCTCTCGCACCAGCAGAGACTCTGGGGGAAAGCTGTGCAGCCCTGGCTGCCGGGTGAAACAGGAGCCTGGCTGTCTCCATTAGGTGCTGTTAGGTAGTCGAGTTCAGGTCCCTCTGGGCTACCACCAGGGAATTGAGGGGAAAAGCCTGACTGTGAAGCATGGCCAGAGGCAGACCTCTGGGGGTTCTGGAAAGGAGGAAAGGAGCTGAAGGAGATGGGGCTTGTGATATTGCATCCTCCCTTCAAGTCATGCACAGGGACTGCACCCAGGCCTGACACACAGGTCCTGTGAGACCCACAACCACTTGTCCCATGGCCAAATTCATCCACACCACAAATGACAAGTCCTGGCTTACCAGAGCCTCAGTCTTTCCTGGATATGTTACTCTTTCAGCTTTGGAAATAATAGACTGCTCGCACTACGGTTGATTTGCACATTCTCACACACAGAGAAATCAACCCCAGCCCTGACTACTGGCCATTGTTAAAATGCACCAGCAATCCTCTGCAGGACATTTCTGCAGCAGGACGCCTGCTCACCTTGGCTCTGACAGAAAAATTCAACATGAGATGGCTCCTGCCTGCCCCTCCTACCCTGCCTGCCAAGCTACTGCATCCAGCTCCTTACAGGTCTTGGGGATATTTATGGCAGCTCTGATAACCCCAATGTATCTTCCAGCTGCCACATCCCTTCCACTGCTGTTCTGAGTTAAGAATTGTCTTTGTTTGAACTTCTTTCAAGATGATGCAGAGTCTCAGGTATTAAGAGAACAGAATGGGTGCTTTAAACGAAACCAAAGTCCACATGGAGACATACATCTTGTGCATACACATGTGTATACAAATATACCTATCCCTTTACAGCAAATAATCTAAAATTTGCCTCTGAGCAAAGAACACTGGCTTCACCCTTCAAATCATGTCAGCAACCAGCAGGTTAATAACCATCAGAACCTTCAACCATACAAAAATATTTTTATTTTGCAATAAACCCCCTTTTTTTTTGTATTTTGTAGAAAATAGAGGACCTGCTCCCTCTCATGCCAACAGAGCCTTTCTTTTTTTTTTGTGATCTAAAAACTATTCATACTTGAATAATAATCTTTCTTTCTTTCTTTCTTTTCTTTCTTTCTTTCCTTCTTTCCTTCTTTCTTTCCTTCTTTCTTTCTCTGTTTCTTCCTCTCTTTCTTTCCCTCATCCTTGCAAAGATTAATGCTTTCAATCTAAACCCCAGCCTTTCTGAAGGAGCATTCTCCTCACGCGATCATTGCTTTGCGGCATTTCTAACAGGGGCTATCGACTTAATTAACTCTAACTTTAGGTCTGAATCTCCCAACGGAAAGCAAATGTGAGCTGGAGCTGCTTCAGACAAACAGTGCCTTTCAAGCAAGTGATACTGAAATCTAATCCTCCCGTGCCTGCAAAAAAGGTGGAGGGAAAATCAGCCCTACCTTTGGGGCGTGCTCAGGCTGCAGGAGGGGCATGCCAAGGCTGGACCCCAAGAGTCCGCAGGCAGGCTGACAGAGGTCTGGGGGCAGCGGCAGCAGAGCTTTGTTCCAAAAGCGACATATTGAGGCTGAGCGCGTACGAACGCGCGGGTGGGGAATGGGGGAGAGGTGGAGGCAGTGCAGCACTCTGGCACCCCGGCTGTCGCCCAGGCATCACTGATGTGGGCACTGCAGGGAGTTGCTTGCCAATCCTTCTGGCAGAAGAAAAATTGCTACAGATGGCAACTGCCAGCAAGGAACGAACAGCAAAAACAGAGGAATTCATGACAGAAATTATGGAGAGAAAGAGAAAAAAGCATTTCCAATGTACGAGTTTCATCTTTTCAGTTCAAGGAAAACCTGTTATCAAGAGCCCAAATGAACAGCACCACTAAAGCTGAGGGTGGAAATCACTGCAGAGCCATCAGAGCCATGGAATGCCTTCAATTAAAAATCTGCCACGTGCTTACACAGGCAGCACACACATGTAATCTGCATATTTGCTTGTAAAGATGTGCATGCACTAAATAAGCAACAGTATTTAGGCACATATATATTTTTGTGTCTGTGGCTCAGGAACTAGGTTGAAGACAATCAAAATCCATGGAATTTGCACATCTTTCCCTTCTGTGTGATAGAAGGTGCCAGAAGAAGATATTTGCTGTCTTATTCACTTAAGACAGCAAAAGTAAGGAGCGAGAAAGGAAAAAAAAAGGAAGGAAAAAAATACAGCAAGCAAAAACACTTAAAATGAGTTACTATGTCTGGTCACTCAATCCTTTAAGCCCTGCCAACACTTTTCTGTGATTAGTTAGTAAATCTGACAAGGCCTGCGTTTGTTCACAGCTTATTGACAGAACTGTATTGATAAAGCAATATCCAAGCCTGGGGAAAGAAAGCCCACAACCTCATTTTACTTTCTCAAGTCTCTATTGCACAAACGTGTTTTTCCTGGATGAATTCATTTTCCTGAAATGAAACTTTGAATTTTCTGAGAGTGCAGCTCTTATATCATTGCTTAATAATTATTTATTGACTGGGTAGCTATTAAACATGGGAGAGAAAAAACATGTCACACGAATTTATTTGTGCAGATTTCTGACCTGACAATGCAGCAACATTTGCTCAAAGATCATGAGAGACTGAACAACGGTAGCTGTGGGGGTGATAATTTTTCCATCCCCCAGAGATATCCTATGCTTTCCTGCTCCCCATGCCCCCACTCATCCCAAGGTTCTTCCTAAAACCAGCCTCTGTCTCCCCTGGAGGTTTGTGTCGTGGGCATTGCATCCTGCACGAGGCACCTGATGGGGTCCCTTGAGAACCCATTAGTGCTGCTTATAAGTTAGCCAGGTGGGGTTTGCTCTGACCCAGCTGCAGCAGGTTTGGTCTGGAGGGGAACCCACGTCTCCCACCCCATGCAGAGGAACCTGCATTTCCAAAGATTAGGAGCACTGGGATATGAAAAAGCAGGAATGGGCAGGATTAAACCAGAGATGATTTCATGTTAAAACCACATATATTACTGAAGCCTAATTGCAGCATTTCACATCCAGTTTAATTTTATGAGCTTGAGAAATCCAGAGTGTCAATAAAGAAGTGGCAGTGTGGGATTGTTCAATGCCTGCAAACCAAAATGAGGGGAAATAGGTTCAGTAACAACCACTGGACACAGACACCATTAGAGAGCAAGAAGTGGTGAAACAATTTTGCTCCAAGAGCCTGAAGAAGACACCAAACACTTATTATTACGTGCTCCCACAGGAGACTGTTCAGTTTAAAGAGATCTAATGGCCACTGCTGAAGCTGGCAGTTGAAACAAATTATTGAAAAAAACCCTATTTGTTGGTGTTTCATTTACTTTTTCTCTTTCTCTTTTCTGTGGATAGTGGAAATTGGCAGATATAAGCCAGGAAAAAAGCTGAACATCATCACCGAAACACAGAGTGATAGGAAAAATCCCTTTATAATTTGATTTATACCATCACTACATATCAATGAATCATATCACAAAAGCCTATTTAGGCTTCCCTGGCATTACAAATCCAGAGTGTCCTCTGGGCTCTTCTGCAATCACTATTGATTATGACTTTAAAACCAAAAATTCCTCATTGCTTACAATAAAAAAATCACTCGTTCTTAAAACAAAAGAAAGCATTTTTCAAAAATGGGCTGAAAAAAAGTACACACATATCTTCAAAGGCTATTGTCACTATTGCAAGCATGCACATACTAAGTGTTCTAAAATTTATGAAGGAAAGAATAAGTAGGAGAAATTATTACCAGTTGAAAAATGGGCTGTGCTAGGAAGAGGCTAATAAAATATATATACTTCAAGGGGTGACATGTTTATTACTAATAATCTATAACAACATTGTGCCTTTATTCACCAGTGTTGTATTAATAATTAAAGTCATTAAGAACCTACAGATGTTACATGTGTTTTGAAAGGATTAGTTCATGTACCAATGACTTTCTGAAAAAATGAGAGTGTTACTACAGCTGTTTTGCCCTAGGCTTCTGCAACTCCAATTCAGCAGTGAACCTGGAGAAAGGAACCACCTCTAAGTGTGAGTTCACAGTGAATGCTGGGATGTGGCAGAGCTCAGCACAACTCTCCCTCCCCATGTGTTGCCTCCCCAGGAGGAGATTCCCTTCTGGGTGAGTCCTGCTGACTCCGTCCAAGGAGAAACCCCACTCAGACAAAGTCTGTCAGAAGAGAGGTCATGGCAGGCTGGACACACAGCTCGGCCATGGAGGGTCTTAATAATTTTCTTATTAATACAACACTGGTGAGATACCACAGCTCTGGCTTAAGCCAAACAGGGTTGCAGTCTCACAATTCTCATTTTGACTGTAAACAAAGAGCCTGGCCCTCTGTGGTAAGGATCTGGGGATGACTTATTGTTAGAGTTGGATGTTGGAAACTATTGCTGTGGCAATACTTTGTTCTGCATCGAATGCCATTTCATAACATAATCATCTCAACCCTGCCACAAACATGGATTATGCTCCATTCAGGAGAGATCTTAACAGTTTATCAAATGATGTTTTACAACTGAGTTACCTCCAGTCTAGTCTGCTGCTGGTATGTAAAAATCTGTAGCAGCACTGTGGCACTGAAAACAATGTGGGTCTTCTCCACTGCAGCCATTTCTGAACAATATAAATCAGAATCTCCTCAGTACCAGCTTTTCAAAATACCTTCAGATTTAGGTTTCCTGAAGCAATTCACCATTGACATAAAAGACTCAACATTCTTGCTTTTTAGAAAGTTCCAAGAGTGTAGACTCTAGGAATGGAAAGTCTGGTTTC
This sequence comes from Pomatostomus ruficeps, assembly GCA_013400735.1. Classification (NCBI taxonomy): domain Eukaryota; kingdom Metazoa; phylum Chordata; class Aves; order Passeriformes; family Timaliidae; genus Pomatostomus; species Pomatostomus ruficeps. The sequence goes on from VYZT01016051.1 coordinate 238,632, forward strand.
ATCAAAGTCTCGCCTTGTGGCTCTGGACACAAATCTCAGAATCGCAGTTTCTTTAAAAAGGTCCAGTAGTTCTGTGTCTCTGTATTTCCGGATATATTTCTTGAAACCCCTCTGTCCCAACTTGGAGAGGAGCTGGGCACTTGCAAACCCTCCTACAGTCACAGCAGTATTGGCTGCTCAACAATCTTAGCACTGGGTATTTCAGAGGACAGGTCTTGAAAATCAATCTTTTTGTTCGTTGTAAGTCCCTGCCTTTCACTACATTCTTTGTTGACACACCTATGCCATCCTAAAACCTAAGCAGTTTAATCTCCATCCAGGGTGTATCCACACTCCAGACTAAACAGACACAAGGCAATGCACACCTGCTACTGCAAAGGGCATCTAATGAAATGTGCCAGGCCACTGTCATTATATGCTCAACTACAAGCTCTGCTTATAACAATAAATATTCACTAATTGGTAACATAATTATTCACAATGCAAGGAGAAGGAGGACTGCAGAGAGGAAAAATGTGCCTCTTTTATTTTCACAATCTCTCTGAAGCCATGACATATCTATGCATTTTCCTACCACATGTGCTGATCTAGAACTAAGGACGAGATGAATGATGAAGAGAGCCATTTTCATCATCCCTGGAGAGATTTGTAAAACAAGAGAGAGGGTTTTTTATTCCCCCCTCACTGAAAGAAGCATTGGCTCCTTTCCAGTTCCAATTTCACCATGGCTGCACACAACTAGACATCCATTTTGACACTAATGCAGAGTGGTGCTCTCTACTCAGGTGAGTCAGCCAGCTCTCCTGCCTGACTGGTCAAGTGATTGCAAAATCAGTAAGGGTATATTTTACAACCCATATTTCTTAAAAAACATGATTACTAGGGAAAATATTCCTCTTTTACTTGCGGATTTTTTCCTTTTCCTTTTTTTTTTCCTAAAGACGTGTTCAGTCTCTCATAGCATTCCAAATGAGATCAGAAACTCGCACATATGTGGCTGTGTGTGCTTTCTCCTCCAACCAGAAATGACAAAGTGGAGTTTGGCAAGGCAATAAAGGAATGGCCACAAATCAGCCAGGATTATCTGACTTCCTTTAAGAAAGCCATAAATTGTTTACAGCAGCATTGGTCTTTAATGGCAGAATGGGGGGTGATGGAGGGGAAAGCTTTAATCTAACAATTTCAACACATTGCCAAAGCCCTTTCCTGTAGTTTACAATAAAAGAACCTCCAAAGCATGTAACTTATGTTGGCTGGACTATTTATTGTCAGGGAAAAGATCCTACCCATGCTCCCTTCTCCTTCAACACAGAAATAGACTGGAGTGTAATGAGGTTAAGTTTTAAAGCATTAAGCATTTGACAAAAATGCTTGCAAAGATTTTAGCACCAGAAAACCTCTAGAGAAACTGGACAGAGCCTGGGATAATACACAACAGGCTCCTTGAAGCTTAATGCACTGGGAGTTGGAAGTGTATTAGGATTTTGGCTGCAGCTGGGCTTTTTACGGCCACTGGATTCTCGGCACCACTGCTGCTAATAACACATAGATGAGGGGACATGGAGACAGACAGCTTGCTGTGATTGCCACTCACTGTACACCACAAAACAGTACCAAACAGGAGAAGGCAGCAGTTAAAAAAAAATGCTTTGGAAACAGAGCCAATCTGCACAGTTCCTATATATGGATTTCCAACATTTCCTCCTTCCCCTGTCCAGTGCAATTCTACATTCAAAGTTGTTTGGTTTTATCCTTTTGTTCTTGCTTGTCCTAGAGGGCAATTGTGAAATTCAGAACCATCACTGGAATTTGGACAATGAGTATTTGTAAAGTTTGAAGGCGCCCATAGTGGCATTTTTAGAGATAGGGTCTATGCTTCCTGAATTTCTTTGTATGTTTTGCCCTTCAGGGCTGTATCTCATATGGCATCATGGTGCAACGTGCATCTAGTGCAAAAAATGCAAGCTTCTCCATTGCCTGGTATGGAAATCCTCTAAATCCTTTCCTTCCGGGATCATCCCTGTTGTTGTACTGTATTTCTTCGTTCACATGCCACTTTTGGAAAATGCATTTCTACTGCAAAAATTATGTAAATAAATACAGCACAGCTCACATGGTTTGAAGAGTTTGTCAACAGAAAATATCCATTCCAGGCTACTGGCTTCTGAGAACTGGAATGTTTCCAAATCTATTTATCACATCACTTTATAGAAGCTCTTTCCTCCCTCCTCTTGATATTTCAGAAATTTATTTGCCTCTCATTATAAAAATAAATACAAGTGCTCTCCCTCCCCAATGCCCAAACAGTAATTAGTTATAATGATTGTTATTTATGTTGTGGCAGTGCTGTGGAGCCCCAGACAGAGGCAGTGACCTGATATGCTTACATGTTTATAATCCCTCCTCTACATGCTACTTAACAGCAGATCGCTCAAAAGCCACTAAAAGTAAATTCTTCAAGTATCACAAAGAAGACTGCCAGCAAAGTTTCCCCAAAGCCTTGGATAAAAATCCCATGAAACTGAGTGGTTCCCCACACTGCAAACTCCAGCTCTAGTGAGAGCCAGTCATCCGAGATGAATTTTTTGTTTGGCTGAAAACAAACTCACAAGGCTGAAGTACAAAAAGGCAAATGTACGGTCTTCCCAGGGCAAGAGGGAAAACATTCCCTTGTTGAAAAGCTTTTCTTTAATAATTAGGGCTGAAAAATTACTTGTATTTTCCCATGCACTGATGAGAAAGTTATAGGAAGGGAGGAAACACAGGAAGATCTGAACAGCACAGAAGCATAGGATGAAGTACTTTTACGGATAATTGCCATGCAATTCTCTATTTTGTTCCTAGTGCTTAGATATTATTAAGTAAAACTAATTAGAAATGCAACAGATAAATGTACTCAGAATTCTTCATACCCTCTAAGTGGTTCCAATACCACCCATCAGGGACTCAGCGTTTGCTGGGTAGGCAAATGATTTTCTCATAAAAAGCTGGATGACTCTTACCATGGATCATTTTCTCCTTTAACCTGCTCTATTACTGGTCCTCCTCTCCTCCTCCTCCAAAGTGAAATATAATATCCATCAGTGTAGTAATGATTCCTGAACCAGAGACATAAGTAAAAAGCAAACCCAAGCCCTCAGCACAGAAGGCTTGATAAGTACAGCTAGTTAGCCCTGTCTCTAATAAATGCATTTTGCTTTTCCTGCCAGGTGCGGCCCCATTTCTCACTCACTGGTTTCCCTCCCCAACAATTTATTCTTAAAAACAAAAACAAGCGACGGAAACATAACCTGTAAAATAAAAATAATGGAGCAAATCACTGTTGTTGGTTTTTTTTCCTTGCTGCTCAAGAACTTTAAAGAGGTTTGGGGGGGAAAAAAACAACCACAAAAAACCCCAACCAAAACAAAAACCTTTCCACTAAGTAATTGAGTCTGCACTCTTATATCAGACATTCAATGCTAATTTGGAGTCCTGTCTTATCGCATTACAGACAATCACAGGGCCCCTTACATCAAGTGCAACAAAATAGCTACACTCGGCATTATTAATGAAGTAGATGGATTAATTTCCTATTTATGAGAAGCTAACCAACTGGCTAGCTTGCTGACAGCACTATTAATGATCCTTAATGCCCCACAGGCGGTAATGGGTCCCGCTGGGAGATCTAGGAGCGCTGCAATTTGTGTTGAGGATTTAAACATAACAAAAAAGCAAAAAAAAAAGCAAAAAAAAAGGCAGAAAAAAAAAAAGCCCTCCTGGGAGCAGGCAGTTGATCAGCAGGCGCCCCAGCAGAACACAGCAGACAAATAATAAATGACAGCCTTGCGATTAAATCAAACCTTCTACTTTAAGTGTTAAAGTGTCTGACTGTCACTAACAATCTAGTGGTTGTTAAAGCCTCCCGGGGCCTCCAGGAACAGACGCAGTGAGCTGGAAGGTAAAAGGGGGGGCAAGCGGCCATGGCAGCAACGGGAGCCTTGCTGGCTTGGGAGGGGAAGCTGCTGCAAGGCACAAATTTACATAATCACTGAGCTCTGGCTTGGCTTTTTGAGGTACGACAGATGCAGGGCCCCCAAAAGTTTACATGAGCCTTAAAAGAAAGATTTTACCTGGGAATGAAACAGCCTGGAGATTGCCTACCCCCAGCTCTCCCATCCTGCTTACAGTGGACTCACAGCCCCATGTGAGTGGGAGTCCCATGCGTAAGATCACATTTTGTGTAAATTAATGTCTTGCCTGCTGCTATCTAGGAATTTCAGTTTCCATTCATATGTCTGTGCATGCAGGATTGAAACCAGAGGGCCATGTTTCTAGATTCAAAAGGGACAGGTTGAGGTGTGAACAGAAGTCCTGAAGGCAACATGAATTTCATTCACTTAGTCTTCTTGATAAATGCAGCCATACACACTCTATCTTCCTTATATTTAGTTTCCTTGCTGCCCTAGACTGATCACATCCTGAGGCTGGGTGACAGCTTGGAGAAATCCCAATGCCTTCTTTTCTGGAGATCAGTGTTCAGAGATAGAGATGAAATGGGCAAGTAGGTGAGATGAAAATAGCACTGAAATGGTCCTTTGCCCGTCACCCTCTATCAAAACACCAAAGCAAGAGCCGAGGCTTAGTGAGTTAAGGAGGCACAAAGCCAACGTTTTGTACTGATTGGGAGAAGAGTCTCCTTTCTCTTTTTCATCCTCTCTCCGTGCCATGACCAAGTGTGGGCTTCTGTCTTCTTAGATCTTTTCCCACCCCATTTTAAAAACCCAGTGCTACATATAATTAAGGTGAATAACGTGAAAATTTCAAACTAGGTTAATCTATCTTTAAAGAAACATTTAGAAAATCAAGGGAGTTGGATGTGGTGTACCTTTCATCAGCAGTAATAAAAATAAATTATTGTAATCCAACTCAGGCAGTGTCAAATTGAAGGATGATGAACCTACAAGGTTTGTACCTTGCAGGACAAACCAATACTATTAAATCTGCTGGTAAGATTTCTATACATGAGGATTGTATGTAATATTTGAAGATGTTCTTATAAAAAAGAAAAATAATAAACAGAGATCCAAGTAGCAGTACATTTCGAAAGTCACATGCAATATCTTACATTAAGAAAAATAGGCAGAAAGCCTTTTCAAATATTATTTTATAATGTGAAACATCAAAATGGAAAAGAGAAAGCCATAAGGAGAGAGTTTCAATATATCTGGGGCTGACAGAACTGTACCTGATGCCCATTCTCAAATGAAAGCTCTGGGCTTGTCACAGGCAGTGTTAGTGCAGCACCTCCATTTGGAAAGGATGTCACTCGCCACTTACTGCAGAGCACCTGCTCAAGCTACACCTCAGTCCTATTTTACTGATGAGAAAGATAGGAAGGGCTCATGAGTAATTTGTCTGAAACTGCAGAGGGAGTCACCAAGGGGAAAGGAGATGGGAGCTCAGAGCTCCACCTCGTTTCTGTCCTCAGATCACTTGCTGATAAAGGGTATGGAGAGCACCAGGAACATGAAAGCAAACAAAACCTGTGGCAGTGTTGCCCCTCCCGCCAGTGGTAGGGTGTAGGCTTCAAAAGGACAAAACCCTAACAAATCTAAGAAAAAAGACCAGAAAAAAATGAAGAGAAAATTGCACAGGGATTGCCATGCAAGTTAACAGCATGAGAGTCCCAGTTCAGTGCCCTATTCATGTTGCTTTTCACTGAAATCTTCAGCTCCAATACAAATTTTGAAGGAAAGTCTATTGAAGCCAGTGCAACTCTTGTTGCTGACATGTCAGGTCTGGACTAGGCTCAGTAGATCCTCCCCCTGACTGAAGTAACAATGGACAGCTGTTCCCACCCTGATCCTGCAATGCTTGGAGCTGTGATCCAGCAGGATCCCTCGTCCTCAGGCACAGTGTTAGGTGATGCACTGCTGACAGCAGTTTGCTCCAGCCAATGCTCTCCAAGCAGACAACCCACCCCCTGACACACTGAAACACTCAAGTGTTTGCATAGAAAACACACTGCCTACCTCTTAATAACCCACATTCTCCTCCCTACTAACGTGTGTGCAGAAAACAGAAAGGTCCTACCACCTTCTTCCTCATCTGTTATTCCTATAATCCAGGAAAGAGAACATTTTCATTCTCGATGCTTTGTAAAAGCTCTGAGGAAGATTTATGGCTCCTATTAGGTTTTACAGGCACTTAAAGGTGGACACAACACAGAGGGGCCATGCAGTGGATCCCCCACCCCACAGAGGAGCCCTTGATACAGCATATAGCTCTGAGGAACAGCAGTCCAGGAGAGGGAACTGGAATTTTGGCTGATTGTGATACAGATTCCCTGAGACCACTCTAACAACCCGTCAAGGGTGTGGGATGATATCTGCGCTGCTGTCCTGCAAAAAACTGTCATGCAATTTATGTCATCATCACACCTTGACACTGCAGCCTGGGAAGAAAACCATAAATAATCAGCTCACATGTACCAATTTATTCTATTACCAACCCATGTATGTTTTCTGGAAGAATTAGTATTTTTTAAATCATATAACTTCATAACAGATCACTGAAGACAACCCACTGGAAAACACAGCAGCCACCTGGATTCTCATCCCCTTGTGTGAGCTTCAGTAAAGAACATGTAATAGAAAAAACACAGTGCATGATGGGGAGCTCTGGTGAGCACTGGCTGCCAAGAAGGTAGTATGAACAGAACCACACTTATTTATCTATCTTTCAGTTCACACAAGCTGCTCTGCTATAGCCTCTGGGTGGCGAATCATCAATTTTTAAACATCACAAGCTAAAGAACAATGGATCTGACAAAATGTCAGTGTGGAACAGAGCCCTCCTGATGTGGGGAAGGCAATGCACTGCCTTTGCCCTCAGGCAGGAGCCTCAGTCCAAAGGGTGAGAGATGTGCCCAGAGGCACTCGAGGGCAAGAAGAGGCTGCCGGGTGCTGAAGCTGGCCACCAGACCCCATCAGGGTTTAACCATGGGGGCAGCGAGCAGAGGTGGCAATTCCCATGCTTTCCTGGCTCCAAGTCAGATACCCCCTGAATTAATATCATGCCCCAAAGAGCAGAGGTAGGACTGGGCAGTGTCAGAGTGATGAGAGGGTCCCTGGGATGCGGTGGAAGCACCGGCACTGGAAGGTAAGGGCCTCTCAGTGGCTGTAGCGAGGACACAAGTTCTGGGTAACAGTCAACAACAGCACATCAGCTTTATGAGCCTAACTAGGAGCTGCAGTTTTTCCTGTTAAGACCCCCAAGTTTTGCTTTGGCTGGTGGTCGTCACCCGTGGACATGTAGATCACAAAAGGCAGGGCTGCACATATGTCAGATGACAACAAAGTCGTTATGTACAGAGAAAATGCTCTTCATAAGGCACCTTCCTCCCATTCACTGCACAAAGAATTAACACATACTGGTAATTTCTTTAGCTGTCCCCTCCTGTCTTCCTCATGCTGGTATAAAATTGGATCCTGAGCATTATTTGCTTGATCACGCTTCCCCTCCTCCAACCTGTCCTTGCCCCTTGCACCTCCCACCAATTTGCCCCCACCATCCTCGCTTGGATAGGGGAGGCAAAAAATAATAGTGACAGCCCCCATGGGAAAGCCAAGGGGCCCCTGCAAAGTGCACCGCACAAAGGAGCGCGCCTGCTCACTCATCACATTTCGCATTCGTTCTGCCACTCGCTGTCAAATTAAAACGTGGCCAACAACTCATTTCTCCTGCTCTCACAGTTACAAATTAGTCCATTAAGCTGTCTGCAGCAAGCCTTTTTTCCTCTTCCCAGTAATGGCCTCCGAGAATTCCTTCATAATCGCAAAGTCCTCCTGGGATGCCCTCCGAAAGCAGATGGAGAAGCTCCTGGGTAATACAAAGCACTTCTTAATGACACAACATGCTGTGGGTCTTTTTTTATTTTGGTGGTGGTTTTTTTTTTTTTTATGTCCCTGTTCTTCCTTCATCATCTTTCCCCGTTCCCTGCTTTCATCCACCAGGATGATTAGGAATTGAAAAAAATAAATAAAAGAGAAGCAGGGATGGAGGTGCATGGATGCTCCTGTGCAGAGGCTGACAGCTACAGGAAGGGGTGTGTGGGGGAATCAGCTTCAGCTCCCTAATTAAAACCTCCTAATTGAATTATCTTTATTGAAAAACTAGATCGTCCATTGGAAGCTTAGAGATCTGGGAAGACAGACGATCAAATCCTCCTGTAGATGACTAATCTGTTTCATTTATTGTGTCTCCTCCTCCCCAGGCAGAGGCTGCACAGATGACAACCATCTCTTCCACGGGCCAGACCTGTCGCAGAGTGAATCGCTCCTGACAGAACAAGTTGCTTAATGCAGAATGCCCTCTCTTAAAGTATGTTTTGGAGAGCCAAAAGGACTTGAGTGTTATTAGCAAGTAAAGGGCTAGTATCTGCTGGGAGTTGTCTTTATTTATTTAAAAGAGCATCTTATAAAGTGAGGCTGTTACAGCAGCTTGTTCATGCAGGTGGCACAGGGAAGGGACTGCTGACCCCAGCTTTGGTGAGGGTTCTGTAACCCCCACAAAGCTGCTGTGTATAGAAACATGGCATTTAAAATAAGGCAAACAACATTTTCTGTACATTGATGATGCACAGGAAAAAAATACACTCACTAAATATGGCCAGCTGGTATCCATGCTGTACTTTAAATAATAGCAGCTCCAGAGAGATCTTTCCTCTCCACCTGTTAACCCGAAGTTAGTCCTGGAGATGCTGCTTTGCTCACCCACAGCCCACGCAGCAGATGGCGGTGAGCACCTGGACTGGAACATGGCTGTGCCCAGCTGGGACCTGTTCTGAGCTGGCATTGGCTCCCATTCCCAACACAGAGCTCAGGAGCCTCCTGCCCTTATCGCAGCAGCTCTGAAGGCATCACCTTCCACACCATCCTGCGCCAAAGAGCCTGGCCAGGAGGACGTGTGGTTTTATACAGTGTGACAAGAAAAATCACCATTTGGGGAACTTGGTCCTTCCTTTCCAGGAGCTTAGCCTCTATTTGAGGTTTATGTGGTGATCAAGAGAGGAAGAGGCTGAATCTGCCCTGCATGTAGCGTTCACCTTCCAAAAATCACAGCTGGCCTTTGATGGAAGCCTCTGGACACAGAGGTAAGATTAGTGGTGTCTGGGAAGATCCTATCTTATTTAATTTTTTTACTTTTTCAAAACAAGGAGGAAAAGCTCTTCTCAGTGGTAACTACAAGAGACATGTTGGCAATTCTTGTTTCCAATGAACCACCAAAGGGTAGGGAACACAAATCAATCTTTGCCCATTTGCCTTCCTCCCTCTCTCCCAAACAAATCAGAAAATTGGCTTCAAACCCAGAATATGAAAACCTAATTAAATAAATACAGTGCGCATTCCTTCTGTTTGCTCATTGACTTTGCAGTGGGGTCACTCCTATTGCCAAGTCTACCTAGTGACTGCATAGGTTAATTTATCTTTTACAGCAAAGTCGAAATTCCTTATCTCATTGCAGATTTCCAGGAGCTGTGCCTTTAAGGATACATTTCGCAGCAAAATTATAAGATTTGGTGACACTCCAGTAGTCCCTCTTCAGCCTCCTCCCACACCAAATAAAATTCAGCGACTTGGCTGTCACCCTGCTGCTCTGCTCCCCGCTCTGCCATGAGTGACAGGCATGCTGCGCTCACACCATCCTGGGGAACAGCCAAAGTATTCATGGATCCTATTGCTAGACAGGCTGTGATAAGGCTGTTTTCATCGCTACACACCCCGCAGACAGGCATAAAGAGAAACAAGAAGGCGGCAACAGAGAGTAAAGTCCTCTCAACACCTTTTGGAGATGCCGTGTGCTGGAGGGCGAGAGAAGCTTTTCCACAGGCAGGAGCCATGTTATGAATGTATATGTGTTGAGGTGGGGAGGGGAAGGAATAAACCAGTTTCCTGGAAGTGAAGAAAAATTGGCTGTCTTTGCAAGTCTGAGGCCAGCTGGGAAGACAGAGGCATGATTCAACTATTTGTTTAAAGAAAACCCACTCCAAGTGGCAGAAATATCCCAAAAAACCCACAGCCAGCCCCAGCCCCAAACCCCTAAGTCCTGTAGCAGAAGGAAAAACACAACTTTCTCTAAACGCAGACAAGTCAATATGAATAAAAAGTGTCCTTCATGCATCATAAATTATTACTATAGGAAGAAACCAGACAGTTTTTCTTTGAACAGTAATATAAAAATATTCCCACTGGCAGAACACAAAAAAAGAGGGAGGCTGCAAGTAGATCGCTGCACCCTTGGATTTTCTTATCACTATCTGCTCATTTATCCTCTTTTCACAACATAAAGACTTTCTGATTGTATTATGTTTATAGCAAATATGAGACAACTTCCCTAGGCTTTTTCGTACTGCTCTTTTCTGGTTTTTACAATAAATTCTGTGCAAGGAAAGAACTCACCTTTTATCTTCCCTATTTATATGTGTACTCTAGACAAAGACAACAGCTAGAAGAAATCAGCCAGTAGCAAGAAATGGCATAGTGTTTAGTAGAAGGTGAAGGAAATAGGTACATGTAGGCTTGGACAAAGCAGGAGGAAATCCATCCATGTGGGCTCTGATTTTGGTGAGCATAATTAGCTAGAGAAGGCTGGGCCAGCATTAAAACAATGGCATTTGCAAGGAAGTCTGCTAACTCTTCTTTATTTCTGTTGCACTGTTGTCCCAAACTATAATGAGAAGGGATGTGCTACTGGAAATGCTAGTTCAAATAAAAAGAAATCTCAGTCATTGATACTAGGGTTGTACAAATGCTCTTTTTAATGTTCCTGCCATATTTAAAATTGCACAAAAAATCCAAGTTAATCAGCTGAAGTCCCACTCACTTTCTGCAGGAGTCAAGTTAACACCTTTGCCTTGGCCAAGCAAGAGCACTCTAGCTGCTTGTGACAGCAGTTGTGGATACTGATCTATTTGCATACACATCTTTTTAACTGGCTCACGGCTCTGTTCAAAAGATTTCCTTGAAATAACCTTGAACCTCCATCACATGTGCAGTGTGCATGCCCAGATATAAATGCATGTGCGAGTTCAGTGTTATCATTATAAAAATATTTCAGTAGAGTACTGCTTCAGTTAAGCATCAAAACTACATAGCTTATAATTTTATTTCACTTCTTGGGGCAATTTCTGAGAAACACTTCACTTTTTTTAACCGTACATATACTAGGGACCATGCAGACCACTGCTGGCTGCTTGCTTCCATGAATCTTTCAAAACCAATATTTATACTCCCATGAAGGAGTGTTGGCTGCTTATTTTCCATCTCTGTAAAAGTGGCCAGATCAATAGCTCTGTGTATGTTATGTGGAAACATGTCACAGCAGCCTCTAAAACTTCTTTTTCCTTTATATGAAATCGATTTCTGTAATATGCAAATATTAAGAAAAAGGAAGCTTTAACTTTCCTCTTAGGATCCTTTGTGAATCCTTTGGTATCCAGACACCACTATGACGGAAAATTAAAACCCTGCCAGCAGTTTACCGTCTCCCCTGAGCGCCAGCCGTGCTCTGATCCTAACACTTTGCTCCAAGCTATGAAATTCCAAAATTTACATATTCTTCACTTTGGGATTGTTTCGGCAAAAAGGTAAAACACCGCGGAGCTGCCTGCCCCTCTCCTCCGCCAACCTTCCTCCCTCTGAAGATGACAAAAGAGGAGCAGGAGGATTTCCTCTGCTCCTATACGCCAGTGGAAAGATAACATTGCTCACTGTCTTGCTTTAGACGTTGCTGCACACCCAATTTTTTAGTTAATATGCAGGATCAGGAAAATTAAACTTGTGTTATGGACTCTTTGAGAAGGAGAAAAGAGATGTGCTATTCACTGGAGCTTTTTTGTGAGAGACTTGATCCCCCCCTTTTTTTCCAGCACAGCTTGAGCCCTGAAGCTTTTATTAAAAAAATAAAAAAGGGAAAAAAAATCCCAAACCAAGCAGTGTACAAAAGCAGGGGGAGTAGAGAAGGTTTAATAAGCTCCAAGTCATAGATTATAAGCCTCTGCTAAAAATTTATGGCTGTTTGGATCTTTGCCACACTGAACAGATTGGCAAGCTGATCAGAATCACAGCAGGCTGCCTAATGAGTCCCACACAATTTTTCACCCCATATTTTTCCAATAAAAAAGCAGTTAAATACCAACCGCAGCCACAGCAGAGCCTGCCATCTGGCTGCTTTTTTCTCCAGCCATCATTAAAATGGTTCTTGGCAGTTTACACCTCACTTTTTTTCTGTACAGATGTGGAACGAATTTTCTGACAACCCTTGGATGAAACAGGGGGCTTTATTGAGCTTTACAGATTAACTGCCTAACTTCTGGTCCTAATTTTAAGTGTCTTAGCACACCGGAGGCATCATTTTAAGTGAGCTAATTGTATGTATCTGAGCCCACCAGCAACATTTGGTTAAGTTAAAGTGAGATTCAAAATCAACGTTTTGAGGAGCTATGTAACCCATGCCACCACGCTCACCAACATCCAGCCTGTGCTGTGAGTTCATAGGGATTAAAAATAATAACTACAGGCGTAGTGTTTGAAAGTGTCTGCAGAGGAAACCAGAGACTTATGGTTGAAACCCATTTATTGCAGCCAAATGAGTATGAGCAGCTTTATTTCTTGTTCTTTGCTTTGCAGCAGTTTGGTCGGCCAGGGAGTGAGGAGCCCCGTGTTTGTGGTGACTCCACTGAACCGGCACAGTACAATGAACCGGCAGACCTGAGTATCTGGTTAGATATGTTTGAGCCACCTGCAAGCAGCTCCTCTTGTCTGTCTGTCACTGGAAGATGATAGTGAGCAGAGGGAGAAGAAAGCTGATTTGGGGCACAGTATTTACACACCAAGTATCTATTTTCTACAATCCATGTTTGAAAACAGAAATGAAAAGCAAAGGTCCCTTAGAAACCTAGAAAAATCAAAATATAGGCAAGAAGCACACTTAAAAACTGCTTGTGGGCCAAACAGAAGCAGGACAGGCTGGACATAGATACAAGCAGCTGAACGTCTATGGACAGCTTTGACTAATGCAGTCTGCAAGGCCGGGCAGTTTAGGGGATGGGAGCAGCAGGGCAGCCAGCTGAAGTGCAGCTAAGATGCTTCAAAAATCTCTCCCTAATGACTTGTCAAGACCACAAAAGAAACAGTGGAAGTGCAGAGTCTGGAGCCCAGGTCCTCTGAGGGCAAAACTGGAAGGCTGTCAGACCCCTCTTTCTCCTGAAAGGATGACGAACAGCAGCGGAACATCAGGGAGACTTTTTATCATTTCGCTCTCCTTTGCATCCCTAACACAGATTATTACTTATGCCAATCATCTTGTAATGACCAGTGGATTTAAAAAATGAATAATTTATAGGAATGTTGATAACATTTATTTGTTTTCAGCAAGGACTTCATAGAATCATAGAAATGTAGTACAGAAAGGGACCTTAAAAGGTCATTCTAGACCCCCTGCTTTGAAAGAGATTATGTGCATAATAATGTAAATGACCCTATAACTGTACTCCAGAATCAACATTTTCATTAAGAAATATATTGCCCTTGTAATCCTACTGATTCGGTAGACAACCTTCAAGTACAAGCTGACGTAACCACAGCTATGCAGGCTGGAAACAGGCAGCAACAGTGACCCTGAGACAGCACGAGTGGGCATTTATTCAGAAACCTATGAAGCACAGGCAGGAGATGAATACAACTGGCTGACTGTGTAATGATAGCTTTAATTAATTTGTGCTTCTGTGGCTGTCCAAAAAGGATGGCAGTTTTGGGGGACAGGAGCAGCAGAGCAGTCAGGTACAGCTGCGAGTTGCTCTGTTGGAGATAAAGGGTTCCGCATTCATGCTCTGCTATTGAAGTCATCCTTGGCCCCCGAACTGCGATGTGTCCTATCCCCATTACTGGAAATGGCTGTGCAAATTGTTGATGAAAAAGAGGAAAAAAATTATCACCCATCTCTAGTGGGTGCTGAAAGCTCCAATTTATCTCCTACCAATCGACCTAAAACACCAGTTCACCCTAAAAGTGCTGATGTACTTTCAATGCACAACCCTGCAGCATGCTGCAAACCTCATGGCAGTAATAAAAAGAATTGACTTGAGCATCAGTAGTCAGGTCAGACAGTTCTGGAGTTCAAAACTCTGTAATTTGGGCCCAGTGTGCAGGCTAGGGTAAAGGACCTGGTTTTATAGCAAAGTAAATTAAAGACCAACCAAATCTGTCAGAGTAACATTTTTTTTACTGTTACACTTCTGGTAAATTGTGCTTCTAATAACTATTACTGTATGAAGAGTTATTCACATACTCACACACTGCCTTGACATTTGCACTTTTTTATATAAACATTTTTACAATATTCCATTACCACAGAACACACCAGCTAATAGCCAAATACCTAAAGCTGCTAACAATCAAGTCTGGCTCAGAGTCACCTCTGAATAAATTCCATTTCTTCAATGCTTTTGCACAGCAGGATTGCTAATAAACAATTGGGCAGTAAAACTACAAGTCAGCCAGTACTGCCTCTGTCTTCTCCAGTTCAGGGAATTGCTCTAATACAATGTGGAAATATATCCTGTTACTGAGCACCCTCTGGGAATTCTTACATTTCAGGTTGGGTTGTCTTCATTTGGGTTATTTTGGGATATCCACAAAAATGAGTCCCAATTCCCTTTCCCTTGCTCCCTACCCCCCTCCCCAGTCATACACTCCACCAAGCAAAACATTCTAGCCACTTAAAATGTGGTCAGGGAATAAACTATTTCAAGGGAAAAAAACCAAACCCTAGTCTCATCTTAAATGGTTTCCATCCAATCAAACAGTTTAGCCCAGAGGCTAAAATGATTTAGCCCTTACACAAGTCTCACACAATAGCGTTTGCATAACTTACTCCAGCTCTCTCTGTCTGCCCCATGGAGAATTCCCAGCCCCTGAGAAGACACAAAGGTAACTGTGCATTTCATCCAAGGCTAGCTTTCATTCTATTTAGGACTCACCTAAACTGAAGGTCTGATAGGTTACATGCCTACAGCAAACTGTGCTTCACAGATCCATCAACCACCACATCCACTGTGGTGCAGCCCCAGCTGTATTTTCTAGCAATGGGGCCAATGAAAAGGAGGAGTAAGACCTCCAAGCAAAGTAGGGGGCAAGGTGCTAAACAGCAGGTGTACCCTAATGTAGAAACCCTGAGTACAGCAGCACTGGTCAATCACATCACTATGGAATGTTCCAAAATTCACATTTTAGGCTTTCATGCTTATTTCAGCATTGCAGTGTGTTTTACTTTTATTGCTTATTATTGCTAAGTCAGTGTAACCAAGATGCAGCCTTTACAGATAATGTTCTTATGGTGAGTCTCAAAACTAGTTTTAAAGTTATTAGTGATCCTTTCTTCCTCACAATTTCTAAGGGTTTATGGGTTAGATTTGAGATTTCAGCTGTGGGCAGAAATATGGTTCAAACTGATCCTAGAATTTTTCCCCTCTATCTTATTAAAAATAAATTTGCTTTATTGCAATGGTAAAAGAAAATTCACAGTGAAAAAGGTAAGAAATGGATTAGGAGTATTTTCAAGTCATTCATTTTCACTCAGAAAATAATAAATTGAAACCACATTTTCTTCCTAAGGAACAAGGCTTTGCTCTTGTCATTAAAAAATCTCAGCACTTCAAATCCATGGGATGCATGCAAAAAAAAGTAAAGTAAATAAGCAGAGAGGCTCTGCAATTCTAAACAGAAGAGCTGGGCTCAGAATCTTATAGCCAGCCATTTGGATGTCTTGGGGTTATACAGTTCGAATTCCACATTTATAGGCATCAGCAGGAGTTTTGCCAGTGACTTAACTGACTTTTCTGCTATAAAGCTAGGAAGATCCATTTTGATTAACTGCTCTGAACTCCTGCTTACAGCACAGGGCCAAGATTTCATCCCAAATCTGGACAGAAGAGAGATGCGCAACATATGAGTCAGCAGGACAAGCACAATAATTTCAATTTTAAAATGCCAGATCGTGCTGGCAGGGGAAAACAGGGTGGATGATGGACAGTTCTGGATACTGAAGGGTTTCTTGAATTATTGGAAGATACTTGGCTATGTCAAGCAAGCTGACTGAGCTAGCTTTCATCTCTTGTTTTTAACTTTCTTTACTCTTTCAGAATTTCCTTGTTGTGCTAAAAGTTGTCCTGGTGTAAGCCTCCTCCCCAGATCTAATCTCTTTGCTTGAGGCAACGGGGCCAGGGTTATTCTGACACGCAAAGGAAGAGGACATATGTTGCATGCAAATGAGAGGGCCACAGCTCAGAGCAGACAGATTTTTTTTTCCCCTGCCCCAGGCACTTCTGTTGTTGCTTAACAGGATTTCCTGGGGATCTAGATCAACACTTTCACAACAGGTCCTCTAAAGTCTGGCTCCCCCACCCAGCCATCCAAGGGTAGTCTGGGGAGTAGGTCAGGCTCTCCAGTGCTGTGCAGAGACAGCTGAGCCACGGTTCCTGTCTTTCAGGGGGAAGGAGAGGGTGCTGCTGGTGCCTGCAAAGGCTCAGCCCCACCGAGCATGGAGATCACCTTGAGCCAGGCTGACTTGAGGGACTTGCTTGGGGAAAAGCTGTCCCGAGGCCACCAGCCCAGCCAGCCTCACTCGGGATTAGTTGTTCTCAGGTAATAACATACGAAAATTGGCTACTGTGCACTGGCAGTAACTTCTCCATGTTATTTAATACATGTTATTGTATTCACATTGTAAAGGGCTCACACCCTGTTCTGATTCAAGACCTAGATACAGAGTCATTATGGTGCTATAAACACCACTTTTAAAAGCCTGACTATGTATTGACACAGTTTTTAGTATGTGCAGAACAGACTCTCAAAACCACTCTCAAACATTGAGATGATATTTTACACTGGGCTCATGTGTCCCCAGAATGGCATTAATTGAAATAGGACCGTGAAACATATGAAACAGCAAGATCTGTGCAAAATAATCCAGCTTCAGAGATAAGAAATCAAGGCAATTTGGAGAGGAAGCCAGGTTCTGTGTTTGATTCGTCATCTTTGCTCGCCAAGCTTGTAACAGACATCCAAGAGCAAACGTCACCAGGGGAAACATTTGAGAACTTGCCTTTTGCTACTAAAAAAGGTGCTTAAATTTCAAAATGCCAAAAAGGTAGGCTGCCCATGCCCAGACGAAAGTACTGAATACATGAACATTTGAAAAAAAAAAAGATAGTCTCAAAACACTTGGCACAAATCACACCATTCACTGCAAGGAATCACTTCTGGCCCAGCTATCCCCATGGGCTTCGAGTGCTGTCAGCAAACAGCACAACCAGAATGAACTTGCAGGTCCCTCCCTTTGGCGGGTCTGCTCGCTGTCGGGATGGGGGCTGGCTTTTTCAGGATTAACTAATTATATCAAAATCCTTGTCCACTGCCCTCAATAAGGCAGATTTGGAACAGAAGCAGAGGAAGAAAGTCTTACAGATGGTACTGCCACTCGGCAGCTTACAACAAGGCTTGGGTGCCCTCCTGAACTTTGCTGGCTCTCCCCAGAGAGCAGCCCCACAGGCACAGGCAAGAGCAAGTCAGATTGGGTCAACAGATGGCTGAGAATATGGTGCACATTAACACTCATCCTTCATGAGCCTGTCTCTGGCCCAGGAATAAGCAGGAGAGGGATTTGGCCCCAGAGCATTCAGCAAAGCCATGGTCAATACTGCACTGAAACCTCTACTGGTATCCACGACATAGACAAGCACTCGCTGCCAGAGTTAAATATTTCATTCTTAATGCACTATGGCATTGCTTTTGTGGTTTTGAGAAAGGCACGTTAAATTCCCTCAAAATGTGCTAGGAAAACCCGTGATGCATGATTTGTGTACAAATGGATGCTGCAGTGTTGTGCATGTCAGACTGTGCATATGGGTAACTTGATAATCATATCATTTGCCTTGACACCTCTCTAAAAAGACATCATCGTCCCTCTAATTTTGATTCCTTGTAAATAATCAATCAATTAGCTAATCTGCTCAAATGCTCCCCCCACCCCTTTATGTTTTCAATTAAAAGTGTGAAAGGCAAGTGCAGACAGATTTACATGACATTCCAGAGGAAAGGGGCGGTAATGGGTATTTTTTCACTGATCTTATCAGGTGCCCTTTAAGTACACTTGGGGTTTCTTGTGATCTTGGCTGCTAAGTAATTCTGAGCATTCATTTTTTTCCTGATGGAAGACAAGTCTTTATGAGGTTGTCTTTTGGGAACTCCTTACATAGAATATCCAGCAAACTACTTAGGAAATAGTATCTTCCTTTCAAAAGCCTACCTGTGTTTTTCTGAAACCCTTAGAATGTGAAAACTGATCCCCCTGGGAATATTCTGACTTAGCAGGACTTATGCAACTTTTGTAGAGATAGCAAAAGGCATCTGTCTTCCACAGCACTAAGTCCTGGCCAAATTTTACATCCTTGCTTAAAAGTACGTAAGTGCGTATGTTCCTTAGCAAACTACTTGCAAGTGCTTATAACATGACCAAACCAATTTATTTCTCCCTACCTTATTTCTTTTACGGAGCCAAATCTTTCTATTTGAACTTTCAAAGAAAAGGAAATCAGCTGCAGGCAGACACACGACATGGAAAATTTCAGCTCCGACAGCTAAAGTTTGGCAAAGCTACAGGCAATTGTCAACAGCCCTGCCAGGGAAGTGCCAGACAATCCCCACATCGGGCTGGGCTTCCAGCTCCACCTGCAGCTTGGCCAGCAAGGCATGGACATTGTGTCAGCTCCATGTCCTCTCCCCGGCAGCTCTTTTTAATGAGTCAGGAGGAGTGATTTGTGGTGTGTATTGTGAGTGGATTGCTAATAATGGGGAGGCTGAAGTGTAGAAGGCACAGCCTTACAACTGGGGGACTTTGTGGCAGGGGAAGATGGATCAGTCATGACTACTCCATAACACCTGAAAGACTCACCCACTATTCATATAGATTTGGAGTCTGCTTGAGACATTTTGGGTGATACTTGCTGCAACCCAATTTTTTTCATATAGTGGTAAATTGTATCTTCAATCAAAAGGAAACGTTAATTCCTCAGACTGCAAAATAACAAGTCAGGATCTTGCCAAGATAAAAATCAAACAAAGAAAATGAATCAGAACAACACAAAGCTGAGCAGCGACTGGAAAGGCACAGCACTTTTCCCCAGCCAAAGACTTACTCATGTATATTGTATGGAATATTCTTTCAGGAACTAGCCAGATTTTTTAAATTGAACACAATCAAGATTATAAATAAATTTTATCCTTCTATAAGAGGCAAAGATATACTTTTTAGCATAAAGCATTAGTGATCACACTTATCTCTGTTTTTCAGATGAGAGGTGGCATTGCCCTGTGGACTAAAAACGGCAAAGCAGGTATGGCATTCACATCCCCGTGGGGTTATTAATTCCTGGGAGCACTGAGTCAATGCCACACTCGTTTATTTCTGCTACATAACTACCCTACTGTCCTTTCTGTGATACAATCATTGCACTGGAGCTTGAATGGGCCACTACTACCCTCAGAGCAACAGTCAGACATCTCGGGTATTTCAAGTGAAAATCTAGTTGCAGGGGGGTTCTCTAAGAATTTTAATGCATCAAGAGCTCACCTTTGGTATCATTTTCCCCTAATAAAACAAAGACGATCACACTTGCATATCTGTTAGAGTGGGACAAGGACAAGTTAATGTGCATTCTGCATTCTGAATGTGTAGCATAAGTGCATGAATTATTTATGTGTATAAATTTAAACTCTTTGATTGAAATGTAAGACTGGTTGATTAGAAATAAACTTCCTTCATCTTTGATACCTAGGTGCTTTGCCACAGGAGCTTTAAACACCATGGGCTCCCTGGTTGCATGTTCCCATCTCCTCCTCAGTGCCAGCACTGGAATTCCTGAAATAACATAGAAATCCAGAACTGTCCCAGCTGAAGAGAAGCCAAACAAAAGTACCCCAAACCTCCAACTTTTCAACTAGCTGAGTCCCCGGAGCAGGAGCAGCTGACTGCACAAACACAGAATGGTGGCAGTGCCAGAGGGAACGTGTGGCTGCAACTCAGGGGCCACAGCAGCATCAGCCTAGATCAGCCCCTGCTGCCATCAAACCTCACACTAGGTTAAACACCAGTCACTAGTACATCCACCTCCTCCTAGAAATGTTTGTTTTTTCTTGAAAACATGCCTCTGTATCTCTAGTTATCTCTCCCTGTAGTACAGTAGCTTAACAGAGGCCCTTCAGTGATCTCCTGCACTTAATGTTTAAACCACCTCATTTAATAATCTGAAGAAAGGAAAAAGTCCCAGACAATTAAGTAACACAGTGATTTGTTATCAGGGGGTCCCAAAGGTAGAGCTGCAAGAATAAGAAATATGTATTGAGAAAACAAAGTCACACAACCAACAATACTCTGTGTAGATAAGGCCTCTCAATTAAATGTGTTCTCTTGCTGATGTGGATTTAAGTCAGAGCTTTCACTGCCCTTTCCTCTAGACACCAGACAAGTGTCAACTCAAATATAGTTTCCTGTAAGAAAGGCATAACCCCTAATCTCAAAAAGCGGCCTCTCATTACCCCTTGAGCAGAAAGTCTTCCTGCAACTTCAGATCCTGTTGATACAATTTATTTCCTCAGTACAACACTAAAAGCAGTACCTGAGTACTCATCCCATCCTGCCAGAGCAGCATGCTCTGTGAGGCATTATAAGCAATTTTGTGATTCTGCCTGTTTTAGTTGCAGATGCTGAACAGAGAGTTTGCGAATAATATGAAAAGGAGTATGAGAACATCAATTATTAATGCAGCCTCATGGGGCAATTAATTTGCTGGGTCATTAACTCACCATCTACGCAGGAATTCTAAAATCCCACAGCAGGAAAATGCTGGTCTGAGCATGGCTGAAGGCATTTCTGTGTGGGGCAGTGTCTCCAAAGCCCAAGGCCAAGACCTGCAGGAGTTTGTGGTAAGCCTGGTGCTATGAACGACACGAATTGCACTACATTTATTCCAGGGGATCTGCATGACCACCTCAGTGGAGACCACCATCCATCATGCCTCTGCTTTGCTCACAACTTTCCTCATTAATCTTAATGCATATTTAATTCCAGTTCACTCTGACCATGCTTTACACTAACCAAAAATGCCATACTGGGTTCATCTTTTCTTTCCAAAATACATTTGGCTCACTGTTTTTAAGCAACACAAGTGGCATTTGTGCACCAGCACACCAGACTGCACTTCTAATATATGTTAAGTCTTTCAGAACAGTTCTATAGCACAGCCAACACCACCCAGAGCTGCTGGTATCATTGTGACAGCCAAAATATTAATTTTTTAAAATTATTTTTTTAAAAATAATTTTTTTTACACTTTCCTTGACACAAGGTAAGACGTGCTGTTATCCCTCCACCTAAGACAGCCTTCCCTCCCAGCCATTATCAATAATCACTGTTCCAGCAGACTGATGCATATGC
The DNA here is from genome assembly GCA_013400735.1 of Pomatostomus ruficeps. Lineage (NCBI taxonomy): Eukaryota > Metazoa > Chordata > Aves > Passeriformes > Timaliidae > Pomatostomus > Pomatostomus ruficeps. The sequence goes on from VYZT01016051.1 coordinate 260,166, forward strand.
TGGCTGCCTTTGCCACATTAAGTCTCTCTCTGCTGGAAGAGGCATTAATTATAAGCAGGCAAGAAGAAACTTCTGCAGCATTGACGGCTGCTTTGCTGGGCACTTCTCCTTGTACTAAGCTTGTTTTCATTAACTTTTCAAATAAATGATAAAAGGCACAGGCATGGGCAACAGAAAGACAAACCCATAATCAATGGAGTAGCTGGCTGGCTTCCTGTGTGTGTGTGAGGAAGCTTTGTTTAGATCCGTGCAAGCACACACACACGCAGGCTTTCCTGCCGAGCAGTTTAACTAATCCAGCCAGGAGTATAAAATGCTAGCTCGCTAGGAACTCGAGCACTTGGCTACATTCTTAGTGTTGTGGTTCCAAGCTAAAACCAAACTTGCTTGGGGTAGGATGCTTCGTGTTCTGTCTCCAGGCTTGGTAAATACCAGTCAGCAAAGAAGTGAAACAACGCATTACTGAAATGCAATTCTGACAACTCTCAGGATTTTAATATAAAATACTGATGACTGTTATATTATGTTGATTAAAACTGTGGTTATTAATTGTGTTGATTAATTATCACATTTTATATACATGTTAGAGTTCAGAGACTGGGCCAGAAAACAGACTTCCCTCCAAGTGCTGCCAGGACAGAGAGCAAGAAGAATATCTGACTAAAGTTCTGCTTTAAAAGTTCCAAGTTTACAAGTTTTAAAGGAGTGCTGTGCTTGTGCTCGAGCAGGAGTCACAGCTTTCACTGGCAACTGCAAACTAATCTTCCAGACCTCACAGATAGGTTAAAGAAAACCTGCTGCACCCGTCAGCAGAAACATTTAAAGGAAAATTAAAAAAACATACCCCCAATCCAATGTGTTGTTCTAAATAAAGTTTTTTAAGAAAAATCACATTATTTTCTGGAGCCTGACTCATGATTTTGAAGTATTTTGGGGTTGCCAAACTGCTGGTATAAATCTGGAACCGCTCCACTGATGCCACTGAAACTGCACCAATGTAAAAATGGCATCAGGGAGAACAGAAACAGGCTGAGAGAATTGGACAGCTGTGACCACTAACACAGGCAGGCTGTGCATTAGGAAAGATCAAAGACTAATTTTTACAAAACATTTTGGCTTGTTTTTTATTTTACTGAATTAGGGCAAAACATGGCTTACATTTGCTCTCAGTAGCTTGACAGGCTAAAAATTCTTCCCTGACTTTTGGACACAGCATAATACCAATGGGTATTTAGCCAGCTATTTTTCTGAGAGGTATTTTTATCTCCTGTTAGGAGGCTTCAGTCACTCGAAATACAAGGTTATCTTTCCTCCCAACTGCATGACTGTGGTGAGGATGCCATAGCAGATAAACACAACCTTCTGGTCCAAAGTCCCATCCTGCTCCTGGACTTCATTACTCAGAAGCATCCCCATCCTCTTGGCAAGGGGAAGAGAGACCAACAATAATGCCTCTAAAGGTTAAACACATGAACCTTTTGTCATGTTGAAAAAGGGGAGGATGAAAGAGCACAGGCATGGGACAGCACTACAAATCAGGGCAACTGACTGCTCAGCAGAAACAGAGTGCAAAGGATGGATGCTCATTATCCAGCAGGGAATGTGCTCTCAAGAACCACTGCTCACACCTGTCTGCAGAGAAAGCAATCGTCATTCTCAAAAGCCCCTCAGAGCTGGCAATTTTTAGGCACAGACTATCAGGAAATGCCGGATCTTGGCAGCAGGTGTGTTACTGATAGGAGTGATAACCAGCAGGGTTATATGAACATGTCTATCTCCAAGGCCAGAAGAAAAGGAAAGCTAAAATCTCCAAGGCCCTTTTGAGGGAATAATCATAAAAGCTGCATTTCTCAGGGTTTTTTTTGGTATCGTGATTAAATCTGTTTCTAGCGTTGCACCTTTAAGAAAGATCAAAGAGAGGCAATGAGGGAAGGAGGTGCACACTGACTTCCACTAACTGAAGCAAGCTGAAGCCTCCAGCACCTTCTGGGTTTCCCTCTCTATCTCAGCATTTCCTCTGTCCTCCCCTGTGGCCTCCCGGCCTCAGCCTCTGCAAAAGCATCCAGATGACTGACACAACAGAGAACCCTTTTATAGCTGCCTGGGTACAGAAGCACGAATAAAACCATCCCCAATCTCAGTATAATCACTGGTAGAAACTCCCTGCAGTTTTTCAATTGTTTCACTTCCATAACTCATCTTTTCTGTCTTGAAGAAAGGACATCCAGGTTTAAGAACTCTTAACAATGTATGTGTATCAATGCCAGTAACACTGAAATGCTTCATGTAACTCATCCCAGTAACAAAACAAATCAAAGCAAAGCTGTACTGGAGCAAAACTAGTTTCTCAGTATAACTGCATGTGCAGCAGGAGTTTCTGCCAATCTCCTCCTACCCGACACCAACCTAATTAAGCTGCTAGAACTTGTAGCGTAAAGATAACCATGGCATCCCAAGCAGGGCTTTGTAATAACCTGACTCTGACTCAAACATTGTAATGCCAAGAGCATCATGGATTCTGCACTCAGCCAAACGAGCGCACTTGGATACCCCTATTCCCACCATTTACCTCCTCCAGTGTCTCTGCTTCCTTCTCTCATCCATCCGTGTCTTGACTGTAAGCTCTTGGGGCACTCCTGTGAGGTGCTGGCTTCACCAGAGAAGCTGTGAACCAGGGTCTGTACCAGCCTCTATGGGGGCTACAGTTTCCATCCACTCATCCCACAGCACTTGTGCGAGAGCAAGGAAGAGAGCTGCTTGTAAATGTCTCCGAGAATCAAGTGCAACTTTGCCTTTGATGCTTAATAAATTTTTGAAATCAAAACCACCATGTAAATGTTTTTATTATCAGGTAGGTGTACTCTGGTTTTCTTCCAATGGAGCTCAGCTGCTGAAAGTGGCTGGCGCTACAAACAGGTCTTGGATGTTCAACATTCAACTTTGCAGGGAGTAGACTGACATAAGAACTTGACACACAGCAATGAAAGAGGATGCAATCTGATTTGGCAAATTAGCCCCTGGGATGATGCAGTTGCCATATGTACCTAGGTGCCAAATTTCAAATGGAGCAGGGTGACCTGACCCTGACCTTTAGCTCTGAGTGCTAAATTCCCTCTCCAGGGAGCCTCTCTAGCCTGAAGCCTGTTTCAAAGCTGTGAAGAGAATAAATGTATTCACCTGGGGGATATTTACAGCAGAACATTTGTTTTCACTTATGCTGAAATCTAAGGAGAGTTTTGGTAGAGTCCCTGCATGTCATTCATTCCATCAACAGGTTTTGCAGCTCTTCTTATGCAGGTGTTTGAGGCCTGTGCAAATCTCTCTGGCTCACCACAAGTATCTGACGAAATCTCTGTTCTAGACAATAATTTGCCCAATTTTGTTTTTATCAAACAGAAGCAAACATTGTCTTCTTTCTCCCTGCTTACCAAGACACTGCAGGACAAGATAAGAAGGCCATCAGCTACAAAAATTCACAGCTCTTAATAAATATACTCAAGAAGTTTACAAGAAGTATTGTAAATAAACTACATTTTTGAGAAGCTGAGCGTTTTGTTTCATTTGGGGATTTTTTAATAATTGCACTGCAAACTAGTAGTTAACTTGCGAATTAAAAACAATTGCCTAATGGGTCATCAGGCAGCAACTAAGGTTAGAAGGAAGAATGAATGTTAACTAGAGGTAACACTCAGAGCTTTCTGAGCATCAGACTAGTGTTATGATACCCATATACAGGTACAGTAAAGAAAGAGAAAGGAAGGCAAGTAAAGGTTCAAAGACAACGCAAATTAGTTAAAATAGTTATACAACTTAAAACAACTTTAGACCTTTACAGCTCACTTCAGGAATGAAATGTCACAAAAGGCATTCTCCGTGTGGACATGCTTTCACTTGGCTTTTGGCTTTATCATTTTAGTTGACTTGTATTAATTTTTCTGAGTATCCTGGTATGGACACAAAGCCAGAGATCATCTCAAACATGCCGCTCTTCTGGAAAGCTGTATCAGTTCTAGAAACTACTGCCTTCCTTTCTGGCAACCCACTCAGATATCGATGGTTTGAAAACTTATCTGAATGCTCTTTCAGACTCAGGTTGGCAGAAAGGAGACTCTGGAAGTATTCAGAGAAAAACTGAGAGAAGAGCTGAATGCAGCATTACAGGCCATGCAGTAGCTTTGGAAAAGCCAGCAGTGTAGACAAACCAGGCTTCCATCTAGTCAGCTAGCAGAAATACATCTTTATTTTAAGGAACTGAGTCACTTCTGAAATGCACCATTTGTTTAAATTACAGGAAATAAAGGTTTACAACCAGGGACGAGCTTGGCAAACCTTGTTAAGAAAAAACAATGGTTTGTACGATCTACAGAACCTGATCTCTGGAAGGCTGATATATCCCTAAAAGCAGCAGCAAAAGGTGAGAGAAGGCTTTGCTAAACTTGAGTTTCTATCCAAGTTTCACATAGAGAACATCTGTTTGCACCCTACAACATACACAGCCATTTGATAAACACTTCCTTGCTTCTCACTGTAGGACGGCTCTTTGGCTCACATAAAATGTAACATTACTTTTTATATAGTCTCACTCATTTCAAGTGCCATAAAACCAGGCATGAAAAAGCAAATGCTTAAAGATGCAAAGTAAAGCATTTTAAAAAATCTGGGGAAAAAATACTTAGGATTGTCCATGCAATCTTAGTTTAGCTCTCCTTTGCACACATGCTTTAGTTGTGTTTTGTTTTCAAAATCTGGCTCCCACATATCCTCAGCAATCCCTTCACAGGCTCTGGTTCCCCAACACCACATCAGGCCCACACCTCCCCCCGCTCCCCGCAGCACCTGTCATCTTCCTCCACACTGCTGGATGCCAACAGGAAAAGGTGTAAGTGTAAACGGATGTGCTTTTGCCATCTACCATATTCTCTGCTCCAGAACTTTGCTAGCAGCAAAGAGAACTAAGTGGAAGATCTCACTCTGCTGAAGTGTTTCAGCTGAAATTCACCCAAATAATTCAGTCTGAGGAAGACTCTCAACAAGGAAATGTAAAATGACAAAATCTGGGCAGATTGTAAGCATGTGAAGGCAGGGCTTTATGGTGCAAATTGTAGGATAACCCTGACATCTGGCTTTCCTTCCTGTCCTGTTTACAGGAGGGTAGAAGAGACCTCTATGTTTTGTGACTTTGAGAAGAATAAAGAGAACATGACTTCCAAGCTATTCCAAAATAAACAAGGATAATTTGTGTATCCAGGATGACAGCAAAGCTTACCAGTGAGAAGCTTCTAGCAGAGAATGAAATCAGCTGCACATGACAGAGACAAATGCTGTTTCAAGGAAAAAAATTGTGCAGAGATTGGACAAGATTTTCCATACTCATTTTGCCTTTAGAAAATAACCCTGAACTTTAGACTTACAAGAATACACTGAGAGATAAGCATCTTTTACCTTGCCTTGGCAGATTCAGAAGAATGCTAGGAATAAATCATAGGAACAAACAAAATAATCATAAAAACCCCTTGCTGCATGACACAGGCTAGAGCAGAGGATGTACTCAGACAGTGATTCATGAGCAATGCTCCTGAAACTGCTATTGTGTCATTTCCCAACACCTCCCAATTCCTACCAGCAGAAGAAGTGGGAGTGCTCTGCAAACCTTCCCTGTAACAGGCCCACATCCAGCTATTTATTAGGTAATCCAATTACTGTCATGTGACCTTCCTTCATGCATAAATGTCTAATCAGACGACAGGACAGCCTATCAATCCGGGTGTTTTCCTTAGGCTGTAAGTCTCCATTCCTCTAATAACAGAGGTTATTACAAAACACAACTACTGCACAGAACATTGCACCTTCTTTGCATCTCCTCCTCTCTCACTGTTTTCCAGTTGTCTGGAGAGCACCTACATGCCCAACCACAATGGGAACAGGTTGAGACCAGTCTCCTGCACCCACCTCTTGGATCATGCTTTCTTCCAGCCTCCCCTCGCACCCTGGGAGGAGCTTCCCACCAACACCTACAGGCCTGCCTCATTATCCTCCTCAGAATTTTCTTTTATGGCAATGGCACGGACAGCAGGTCTGACAAAGCCACTCCTTACCATGTTGGTTTATGGGATCCCTTTAGAGCCCATGCATACTTTCTCCTGCATTTTACCTGGAAGATGAGCTACCTGTAGGGCTGTAGGGGACAGCCTTTTTGTGAACTAAGTATCCCAGTGAGGATATGGTCCTTGGCTGGAGCTTCTGGGGCTTTGATACAACACATGGGTCATTTCCAGCATCACCAACAGAGATTTCTTTGGAAATCAATGATAAAGTTGCAAGACTGACTATCACAACCCAGGAAAGTAACACTGAAGAACTTGGATTCCTGGCCAGTGTGTGAGGCAAGTTGCAGTTTATACTCCATTTGAAACAGGGTTTTTCAAGGGATGCAGGGCTTTTGCTTGGAAATAAGCCAAGGGAGGACCTTGGGCTGTATCCATTGACCTCTGATAACAGAGATTAGATAGAAGTGAATGGAAGTACTTTCAGCAGTAGTGCTGTGTGCTGAGAGACATAATAGAGAGCATGTATCATGGCCATACTCAACATATATAATTCCCTGGAGAGACTACCCAGTCAGAAAAAAGGCTTTGATACGTCCCTGTTTGTTACACTGATTTTCCTGACAGAGAGATTACCTTCCAGCTCACTCCTGCTCTGAAAAGTGCTACAGCCTCTGCAAACTCCAGAAGAAACTTGCAGTACTTGGTGCTCAAGGGTCACTTTAAAACACCCTTTATTTCCTTTGATTCAATGCTTTTCACACTATGCTTTAACATGAAATAACCGATAAAGTAAGACCCAAAAGTTAAGGCATAGGAGAGGAAGATGTGCAGGTGGAAGGGCAGGTGTACCTCTGGCCAAGTGAGAATTATAAATAAAACCAAAACCAGTAAGGGAGTTTCTAAATAGAGCAGATCACAGCAGCCTGTCCAGAGGTCTGTCAGGAAGGGTTCACAGGCAACATCCAGCCACAGATACAGGTACAGAGTCTAAAGCTCCCTCTCCCTGCTCTGTATCTCCCTCACCCTGTGCAGGCAGAGGTAGCTGCTGTGAGGAACAAGGAACACCTTCTTCCCTGTGTGAAGCTTTACTGAGCCCTAGAAACATCACAAATGCCTTCGTGGAGCAGCTGATCTGGACAGGAATCTCAGTGATCAAATCATGGCTGTGGCTTCAGTGTGATTCCCCCACCACTGTATGAAAGGCCACCGGCAAGGATTACCCAGGACAATTTAATTATGTGTGAAAACAGCTGCAAAGCTTTATGGGGTTTTAGGGCTGTTGTTCTTTGCATAGGAGGAGGGAAAGGAGAGGGAATCAGACATGGACCAAGCTGGCTGGGAATGACCTGTGATGGCAGGGAAGCATCCTGTCATACACACGAGCAAAAGATTAAGGACTGATATAAACAAAGCCAGTTTTTCTCAAAGGGTTTGCTTTTCATGACTTGTTACCTGGATCGGGGTCAGTGTGACCTGCTGCACCCCACACCCCTAGTGCCATAGAGATGACTGCTCATTTCCTGCACACACCTCCATCCAGAGAAAAGCCTACTTTGCCACTATTTACCTGTGCACCCATGTTAAAAGACCACAGTGGCCTAAGGGACAGTGAAGTGTATTCTTGCTGGTATGAGTTGAAATTTTGGTCATACTTAAATGAAACAAGATTTTATCACTGCCTTTGAACAGGCCAGTGATGCACCCATAAGAATACAGAGTCTGGAGAACAGAAGGTAACAAGGCCCAAGGAAAAATTACACATTGTCTTATAGAACACCTTTTCCCTCCTTGATTCCATTAAAAGGTCCCTGTGCCTTGTAAAATATCTGTAGAGGAAAACAAACCACCACAGAGAATATTTCACTGGGTATTACTTTCTTCAGGCATGATGAGAGCTCATCAATGCAGTCTGTAAGATGTTTGATTTAAGGACTCCACCAAACATGTCTTACACAAGAATTACAATATATGTGGTATTTGTTTGTTTTGGGTTTTATTTCAATTTTATTTCTGGATTATTCTTTGCTCTGTAAGTTATTTTTCTTGCATGACAAGCAATATCCAGTTATTCATGCACTGCTTTTTTTGTTTTAGGTTGACATTTTGCCCAAACCTAAGACACCAATATGCTTACTAGAGGTTCTCCTAGCTTCAACGAGATCTTCCATACTTGTGACTTTTAAAAACTAGCACATACTAAACCTAATACACATAAACCCAAGGCACACAGTTAGTGACATCAGCCACAATTTCCATTCCACATGCGTGTATGTTCTCTGTCTATGCACAATGGTGCTTCCAACCTGAAAACAATGCATTCAAGGAAAGAAATATGGGTTTGTGTGATGGGATTTCCAATGGAGCCTCAAGGACTTTGGTATCCCTAGACTATAAAGAAAGTCCAGAGAACAGAATGCTTAACATCTCCAGCCTCCTTTGAATTCCCAGCCTTACTGAATGAAGAATAAAGAAAGCAGGAATCCACTAATTAAAGAGAAATGGGGCTTATTTGTTTTGGTTTCTGAAGTCACAGTTCTCCACTTCTGAAAACACAAGTTTCTCACCAGTTCTTTTCTGCCCTAGGGCTGTGACCCAAGCAGC
>VYZT01016051.1:274342-287428 GCA_013400735.1 Pomatostomus ruficeps
AAAATGCTCATGGATGGGGAACTGAAATAAGGAGATGTTAAACAATGGAGAAAGCAGAGTGCCAGGGACACGCTGGCTGCCAGCAACAGAACTGGTATTATCCTGTTGTGCCCAAGAGCTCTCCATAAGATCCCTTCAATCCTTTTATGTGAGTTAATGATGGATTTTTTTCAGCAAACTAGAAGACTCTTCTCATTGTTTGCTCTGAAACCTCTTTTCTACATTTTCAAGAATGAATATGGGTACCACGGACTGTGATGAGTCAGCTTGTTACATACTTAATGTACTTAAAATTTGAGTTTTTGTCTGGATAAAAGAAAAACACAGAATCTCAGTAGGAGGGGAGCACACTGGTGCTGAAGCTTTGACTCTCATTTCTTAACTGCATTCTTGCTTTATTTAAATATAAATGTCAAGAAGGGCTATTATTACTAATAATATTTACTAGAGTTATAGCTGAGAAGCACAACTTGGAAGGCTCCTCTCCCTCTGGAAGGACTTGCAGGGCTTAACTCAACTGCCCCAAGTCTCAGAGGGAACCTTCGTGTCTGCTCCATGCACATGGTGGGTGGAACAATGGAAGCCCAGGACATGCGAAGTCTCTCCCCCACCTGGCATTTCCCAAAGAGCAACTGAGTGACCTGGGTATGCAGTGGGCTTAGAAGATGCTATTTTTCTGGTAAATCTATTCATGGAAAATGATTAAATAAAACAAATTCACTGAATTTTTGTCTTCCTGTACTGGCAACAACATTACATTTGTGTGTTTATAGCACCCAAATCTTTCAAGGGCTACAAGGTTATTTTAAATTCAGTATTTTGATATTGTTTAAAAAGCAGATCTGTTTTTAATAACAACATGCAGATTGTCTGTAAAACAGAGGCTTTCCTCCATTAGGAGAACTAAGAGTCTTTACCCAGTTATTACTATAGGGGAGTCAGCTTTCTCACCAGTTTTCACTCTGTATCACTGGGTTTTCAGTCTGTAAGAATTAAACCTTAGCAGAAGCACTGATTCTGTGCATGTATGTGCATGCATATGCATGCATGCAATACTAGTACATGATGCTAAGCCTGCAGCAGAGCCCAGCCACACGCTTCCATAAGGGCATTCAGCACTGCTGTCTATAAGCCAGAACATCCTATGGTAAAAACCTCTTCAGTTCTGTCTGAGAACCCAGCTGGGAAGTAACTGGGAAATGGAGATTTCTCATTATTAGCCACAGCTGAAAACTGTCATAGACTGAAGTGTAATGCTAACAGAAGTGCAAATACGGCTATGTGAAAGCCCTCAGTTCAATTCCATGTTTGATCTTTCCCTTCTGCTGCAATCAGTACAAATCTCAATTTCTGGAAAAGCACCAAGTTTAATTTATCAGAGAAAAGGACAATCAAATGATGGTCAAAACAATTTTGGGGCCTTGGTCTGGGTGGGCTTCATAAATAGCAAATAACCGATTACCTGAAGTGGGAACTAAACTTCCAGCCTCATAGAAACAACGGACTTATCAGATGGAACCCACTTTTTCCATTGCAGATAAAATGTAATGAGCAGAGGAAGAGAAGCCTCCAGCAACAGTGCTGGAGGGGGCTTTTCTTACTGCTGGGTAATCTCTTACACAAACACACAGACACAGAGTGACCATTCCTACTACAGCAACTCCTAGACCTCTCTTCTTTATTACGTCTCTTTATCCTGCTGCCTGAACAATGATTTTTCCTGTGGGCTTGTGCATACCCTTTCAAGGTCAACAGAGCTGTAACAAAAGTGATAATTTCATCCCCCAGATCTTCCATACACTTTATTCTTTTCATTGCTTCTACTCTTATCACCTCCATCTCTCACTCAAGCCCACAGTTCTCTGCACTCTCTTTGACTCACAGTACTCCTGACATCAAAATATTCACCCTATGTTTTAACTCCTGTATCTCCTTGTTCTCTGTAACATAATGAGCATCCTCTGTTCATCCACACAACTAAGTTCTTGGTCAAGCTACCTCACCCTTCATTTACCATTTTATCTTTCCTTTGGTGACAGCAGATGTATCTGTGTCCTTGTGCCAAGGAACGGTTGCTGCAAGATAATTTTCCTAGTCTGTGGCTTTGCTTCCTACACAGCTTCTCACTTCCTGAATGGCAAACTATCACTTTATGTTTGGACTCTTTCACAGCTTACCTCTTCTTCCCAATACTGACATTCAGCACTGCTGTACACTTTCACCACTCACTGGTCTGATTTGATCAACCCCTTGTTAAATTTCCAAATAAGCACCTCCTTACTACCTACCACCATGCCTTTTGCTACAGAGAATAACTTCCCATTCATGGCCATAAAGCTACTTGACTTTCCCCTCTCAAGTGCCTCCTAAAACCATAACACCTACAAATACCCGCTTTAGATTAATACCTACAAAATCAAAGCTGGACAAAAATGAGGCTACTGGCATACTGAAAGACTGCTGCTGTTGACAACATCCCCCCATTTACCTGAGTCCCTTCTCTCTAATCCCATCCTTAAGCCATGGGCTGCTCTGTGTTTTTATAGCATGTGGCAGGATGGGAGCCCAGCCTGGGGTGGCGATCACAGCACCACCATGCTGTTCCCCTCCCATCTATCATGGGCTAAACTGCGCCTGCTCTCATGTTGTTGCCGACTTCCAGGCATCTACTGGGACTCTGGAATTAGCAAACCACAGCATGGCAAGGCTGACTCACATCGCCACAAGCACAGCCTAAGGAACTCACTGGGCTGCTGCAGAAAGTCATGTGAAAAAACTGATTTCAAAACTTTTTCTCTCTACCTTGGATGTAACTTTACCTGTCTCAGAGGTTCCTTGCTATAGCTAAAACACAAACTACAGAACAAATATACAGTAAATACTGTCTGAACTTAGAAATACAGTTCCATTTTTTGTACATCTTACTTAGCACCACATTAAATGAAGAATGCTCGATATCTAACCCCTGATTTGGAGAGCTCGCTTACATGGCGGGGCCGTGTAATTAAGCTGACAACCCACAATTTCACACACAGCAGACAGAAGTCCAAGACTGAAAGAACATGAACACTGAATTACTTTTAAAGAAAGAAACAGGCACTCTTTTAATGCAATCTTGAACACTGTTATTAAAAAAATGAGAGCAACAGTTTGGAGTAATGAGCAGAGATTAGTCATTCCCTTGTTTTACACAAGTTGACTTTTGGCTTTCTGCAAAACACCATTTAACAGAGCACATTACCAAGCTGCTAGACACTTTTCACAGTGATGCTAAAGCAGGTAAGAGACAATAAGTGGAACTGTTGATGGTTTATATTACTCTATTATGTTAATGTTCACTAAAGTATGCCATAAGCTCTCTCATTACATGTGTATAAACCAATTCTCTGTGGTGTTATTCCTGTGCTAAATGCTATAACTACATAAATCTTGAATTAATGGAGACTTTATAGTTCCTGAAAATGAAGGGTAATTGCTATCTGTTAATGCTGTTGTTGCTATTAAAGGAAGTATATATTTTCAGTAACAATGTTTATGGACCATGAGCTTCACATCTCAGCTACAGCACAGAGCAGAGTGTGTAATACAAGTATCAGACTGACTCCCTTTCTCTCCCTCCTCCCTCTCAAAAAGCACAGTATCATTTCCACAGCTTCAGCAAGCAACACTGCAAACCTCCCAACAGCTGCTGAGCCCAAACCAATGCCCTTCACTGAACATACAGTGAAGGAAACAGGATTTGCATTTCCATCTCCAGGAATGCATGATTTGCTAAATTTCTCGCTTGGTTAAATGGCTGGACAGTTCACTTTATTACTCTGGGTATCTCAAAGAGTTCTGTGAGAAGCGCGTGGTGACAGAATGATAGGTGTGAGAAAGTATCATCCCACTTACTTCCTTTGAGATTTCAGCAGTGATGCAGAAGTGAAAGGCTATACTTGGCCAGAGACAGTTCTCAGAAACAAGATGGGATTGACAAGTCCCCAGCCTTGAGCTCCTCTTCTCCGATTATTAAAACCAGCAGCACAATGTTTGGAAATGCTTTCACAATCTGCTGTGAAACTGCACCTTGCACTGAAATAATGGCTGCTCTTTCTGATACACGGTATGTGTGACTGACTATGCTCAATTGCTTTTCTCCCCTGGAGTCCTGCACTGCACTGCACAAGGAAAAAACCCAAACCTTCAGGAGTGTGTTTATATTTTACAATGCAGCGAGGGTAAAACCTTGATTTTACTCTAATGTCTATGTTTGAAAACATTAAGAGCTCAATAGCCCATATACCTATGAACTAAATAAATAGTGGATAATTATTAGCATGGTACAGAAAGAGAAGTGGGAGGTGGAAAATTTCAGTTTTGCTTCTAGCTCTGTTGCTGACTCAGTTTGTACTTGTACATGAACCTTTTTTGTCTGCTTTCCTCGTGAGTTTTATGCAGACAACACTGACCCGCTGTTTATGACTAACAAAAAATGTTATGTAAATCAAAAGTCCATTAGTAATTCCTAGCCTGCCCTTCCTTCCTGCCAGCATGTGTAGGTGTACCTCGAAAAAGCTGGTTCTTGCTGACCAAGCAGAAGAGCAGCATTGCTCTGTATCAGGGGGGGATGAAGCTGACCTGCCATGTACTTCAGGAAGGCTGATGCTGGCCTAGGCACTGTACTGAATACTTCATCTGGCTGCCATAGCCCAGGAGCATTATCAGGAGATACATTTTGCCATCACATGGAAGGAGGAAAATGAGTGTAGTCTCTCGGGACACCAATATTTTTATAGCTCTTTGTTGCATCAGTCAGGTTAAGTTTTAGACAAACACTGAAGGAGTTTCCAGGGGAGTGTAGTATGTCAGGTATCAACAGAGTGAGTCAGGCTGCCCCTGTGTTCCCCAGCTGGAAGGCAATGTTGTATTTACATTACCCCACGAAAGGTTTGAAGCATTTCACTTCAACCCTGGTGAGTTTACATGCATGTGCCCACATCTTTGCTGACAAGAACAGCAACCCCACTTAATTCCAGACACCTATTTAATAGAACCATGTCATGTTTCACATCTCTACAGATCAGGCAAGAGATAGAAAGATGATGGTCTTGTGCTGCCCTCCTTATGACGAAAAGAAATGTTATTATTAAGGCAGAGTCACCTTAAGGAGAAGGTAGTTGGGAAATAGGTGAGCCTAGAAGGTCAAATTACAGTTACTGAATGTAAAGAAATGTCATATTAATGGTAAGGAACACTATAATAGCCTTTCATTTGCTATAAAGGACAGCAAGTTACCAGCCAAACACAATGCAGCTTCCTCTGAAGGTAACCTCAGATCCCACATTCTGAAAGCTAATCAATGTTGTTCAGATTTCAATTTCTTCTCTACAAGGTGAAGTCAAACCTAATCTAACAAACGTCAGTCTCAGATGTAATGCCGCTAGCTGGGTATACCAGTGTAATTTAGATAATCATTAATAGCATAGCTGTATAATAAAACTACATGTCACTTACAACTTCATCTAAGGTTTGACTGGCAGATCTTTAAACAGTTTTCTAAGTGATTGCTTTTACCTCCTTTGACTGGGCAGTCTAAGAAACGTTTTAACCCCATGGTATCTAAGCTTTTATGGAATAATATTTTACCCTCACCACCCCTGCTGTCAGCTCTGCTGCTGTGTAACCTTGTAAGAAACAGAACTTAGGGAGAGGGGTAGTTTCAGGGAGTGACTTTACACATATATACACATACAAAATTAAAATAATATAAAATAAAATATGTACAGTTTCTTCCATTCAACACACATGATTTAAATGTTTCTCTTCAATCAAGCCTTCATCTCAAAACACAGCTTTTGCCATACTCCAAAGATATTTAGTATCTGATGGGATTTTTAAAAGAAGAAGTTGAAGAAACCCTAGTGTTTCTAAAGCTCTAACAATACTAACAAGAAGACTTAACCAGGAGAAGCTTTTAGTCTCTTGAACTCATGGTAACCTCTGATGCATGGCTGCAGCTGGGTGTGTTGCTGAGGGCACAGGGCTATCTGGAGTCAGCCTTTACTTCTGTAATGCTGAGCCAGGAGAAAGCTCTGTGCCACAGCTTCTCATGAATGAATTCAAGAGACTGGACAGCCAAAATATAATAGAGGTTTGATGAAGATCTGAACTGAGACTGCCAGGTTTGAGCTGCCAGAAGCTGGCAAGGAATACTCAAGTCTTTCATGCATTTGATGCATGGTGCCACTGGTGCTACATAGTAGGACTTGTCTGTTTTCCTTGCAGAGGCCAACGAGAAATCCCCATACACAAACACGCAAGTACAACCTTTCAATGACCAACCTCTGTACTCAAAAGAAGGTCAGAAAAATCATTGCTTTGTGATAAATATGCATGCAACAGGACAAAACACTCCCTGACAGTTACCACACTGCCTTGGAGGGCAGGTTCCTTCCTCTAAACTGATTACAAAATTGACATCTTCAAAGGTTAGTATATATAAAATATGGGTTCCTGACAAGTTATCAGAGGAAACTTCTGATATAGCACTAATGCTATAACTTGGGTCTCACCAAATGCTCACATAATAATCAGTGAAGACTATTATGTTAAGGGGACTTTCCTATAAACAGAAGCTAGTGAAGATCACAGAGTAGCTGATCTGATGCTTTTTCATTCAATTGTAGATATTTTTTAATTTGACGTGAAGACTGGAGGAAAATGTTATTTTCACATTCATTCTTATTTTGACTATCAGAGAATTTCCAAGCACATGAAATAAGAAAATTCGGTCTTACCTTATCGTCAATATCGCTCTCACTGTCACACTGTGGATTAGAGAGAGAAAAAAAGATTTTGAGAAAAACCTTTATGCATAGGAATCTTTTGCATCGTCCTCTTAAAACTTTAGGATAGCTGTTTATGATGTTCACAGTTCAATGAAACACACTTTTGATGTTTTCAGTAATGTCTTTTACATTGCTAGCATAAACCCAACAAAGTCAGATACGCTCTTCTACAAATTTATGGTATACTCTTACTCCATGAGGGAAAGCAAACTTTAAACAAAAAAGACAATCAGTAATGCATTATAAGAGCCACTGTAACATGAGCACCACAACAAATAGCATGTCTTTTTATCATCCCAAATTGTGGAATATATAGTAACAGTTTTGCATTGCTTCACCTTGATAAGCACTTTGTCATCTAACAAGGAAACTGTGAAACTGGCAATCAATTTCTAATTTAATGAGTGGTACCAAGAATAGTAATTAAAATACATCATACATTCTGGTACATTTTTTCATTTGAATGAGATCACGATCCCAGGAGGAAATGTTTACTTAAAGAGTTTTGGAGTGTAATCTCTTTCAGGCTCTGAAAATGAAATGCTCTATTTTCACAGCAGAAATGATGGAAAAGTTCCATTTGAGCACTGAACATTCTAGGACATGCACATCTTGCTGGCTGGAGCTCAGAAAGATTTACAGTTGGGAACAGAAGTAAATCTCTTGGTGTCTGTTATGCTGACAGAAGTGGTCAGTGTGTTTTGTAGCCTTGGTGCCCAATGGGAATTTTCTCCTTCAGCCAGCTGCTGATGGGGATGGCCCAGTGGGTTTCTGTAACTGGCAGCACCCTACAGAGTTCACTGGTTCAACAAGAGGGGAGTCTGCAAGCCAGCTCAAAATGTGGAAATGGCCCATGAGAATGCACATGCTTTGATGTCACGCATGTAAAGAAGGAATAGATCTGTTGGGTCATTTTGTCCAGATTTCTTTCTGGAACAGGGAAGGGGGATCTTTCCTGTCACATTCGTTTATCCTAAAGTCACACAGCAGAAATTTCAGCTGCTACATTCTTAGTTTTCTGCTGATGAGAGAATATTTACTCTCTTCTTCTATTTGGCACATGAAATGACTGACCCCAAATACTGGAGGAACCTATTATTTTTAAATTCTCTTAAATACGCTGAGCACATGAAGAGCCCCAAAATATTGGAGGACTCTCCCACAGTGATTCTGCAGTGAAGAGTGCTCAGCTTCCCAACTGATACCTTATTCCCATTTTACTGCAGTGAAAATGCTTGGTTTAAGGACTGTTTTTCTGTAGTCTTGACTACACAGAACTCTTTCAAAATGAAACCATTTTACACTGCCCCACATAATCCACAGCATGTTTTTCACAGAGAAATCTAACTGTTTAGTGGGATGTGCACAGATCCAAATGTATGTGTAACCATTCTGGAAAAAAAAGGAACTTAAACAAAAATGGAAGAAGTGACAGGACACTGCTTTGCAGGGGCCAGGAGCTGTGGGTGGGCAAGTTCCATGGGAATAACCAGTGTTAATACCAGCAAACTGCACAAAGTCCCAGCCAATTACTCTGTAGTAGGCAAGAACATCAGATAGCCATGTCTTTAGTAAATACCTTGCCATGAGCCATTGGTGACTTTTCTGTGACTTTTATTCCGTCACTGACCTTTGTGAAAATTATTATACGAAACAGAGTTTCTGTTTTTTTCACAAATCAAAAGTAAAATCAGTCCTGATAAATCAGATAAATCATCATGAGCAGCCATCTGCTGCCTTCCCCAGACCCTTGTCACGCAACCACAAACAATTCGACATCTCTGCTCTGGGCTTGGAATGGGACTAATTGTCTACCACACCGAGGCACGCTGAAACACGTTTGCTGGGCAGAGCCTGCCCTAGTACCTGCTGCATTTGTGCGTCCTCAAGACAGCGATAATTCATGCTGACAGAGCAACACATTCATCAAAACTGAGGTGGGGGGTGGGGGAAGATGCAGTCACAGCAGTCCACTTCTTATTATTTACATGCTCCTGAGAAACACTGGCTGAGTAGAGGGAAGCCTTTCCCCTCCACCCAGGGGGGGCTCAAAATCAAGCCCTAATGCCACAGGGACTGTGCATTCCCCCAAATTACCAGCATAATGGAGTGGGTCACAAAGACCTTGTCATTTTACCCTTTAAAGCCCGTCTATGCAAAAGTATCCTAAGTTAACATTTTAAACACGGTGCTCATTCAATGTGAACACTTGTATTTTAGAGGCAGAATTTTCTGACAAAGTGATTCAACCTGCTCAGTTCAGACTAAAGCATATCACAGTAGAATTACACCTATCACAAGAACAGCATAAAAATAAGTCAGCACACTCAGCCACGGGTTTCTTCAAATTGTATGCTTAGGCAATATCAATACAAATTTTAATTCTAACAGGGGCTTAAAGAATTATACACTGCAGTAATAAAATAACCAAATGAATTAAACTCAGAAATCTGTTGACTAGAAAATATTCAAAATTATCATTAAAACTCAGATGCTTTTGCCTATGAGTCCTGGTTTAAGAAAACCTCAGTACTGTAAACATTACCAAATTTAGCTTAAAAATATTTGAGATCTAAACAATTTTTTGGAACTTTAGTAACTATTATTATTCAAATACAAGGTAGTATTTTAGTCTTCTCTGTTTTTGTAACAAAACTTGTCTTCCTATTTCTTACTGCATTACGATATAAAAAAAAAAAAGAGAGGGTTTTTCTTGTTGAAAACAGATTTGACCTCCAAAATTTGTATACCTATATTGAGTATCAAACTCTGTTACAGATGGTTTACATTACTAAAAGGTGCAGAATTGCTTTATTTAGATGTCTAATTTTGCTTTGTATCAATACGCAACTTTGTCTCATGCAGATAAGTGAAAGTTGCAAAAAGCCAGTGAACCATCAAATCCACATGCTAAATTTTATAAACAGACATATGAATGAAGCAAACATCTGTTCTCCGAGGATACATTTTTTCCCCATTCAGGATCTGTAAAGACTTCATAATTAATTGCTTTTAAAATGGAAAAGACAGCAAAGAATTTTGTTTCATTTTAGCTTACATCTTCCTTACTGTAATCATGATTGCATCAGTCTTGCAATTGCAGAAGGCAGCAGTGCTGTGGATGCAGATCCACAGGTGAATGTGGCTCTGTGCGGACACAGAGCCCTCCATGCAGCTGCAACTGCAAAACGAATGGTTTAAAAACTGCGTTTGTGGCTGCGAGTTGCCTAATTTCTTGTTTGCCTTGTGAAAGCAAGTTCTCTGCCCCCTCTCTGGCTGTGTAGGATCATTCACACACACAACCTGTCCCTTGTATTGATTCCTACCTGGCTTTAAACCGCCAAAATACTGTATCTTAATCCATGTGAGAATGTCCCAAACTGGCCTATGGGATGAGAGATCATGGGGGAAGAATTAACACACTGATATTTATAAAATTTGGACTTCTGCTTAACAAAAGAAAACAGAGAGCTTGAGACTCATGGCTACCAACCTATGCTAACCTCCCACCAACTCCTGAAGAAAATACAACCAGTTTTGGTGGAAAGCACCCCAAGCTTCAGGATTCCCACAGGTTTTCTTTATTTTATGTGAAAGGAACAGGCTTCCACACTCGCATCAAGAAACAGGAACCCAGAGGCTGCTGAACTAGCAGCAGCACAAAAAAACCTACGACAGCAAAACCAAATGGGCCAGAGCTGCGAAAAGCAGAACCACTGCTGACCCCTCTCCCTTCCCTCTGCCAGGGGTGCGCATGTTGAAAACCCCCGGTTTCGAAGGGCTGGTTCAGTTTCTGCAGGAATGGCCTTCAGCCTTCATATGCTGGCTCTCCTGCAGCCTCCTCCTCACCCCTGCCCCGGCAGAGCCCCGGCTCAGCACAGAGAGACTGAGGCGGGGATGTTGCATTGCCGCGGTGTTGAAATGAATAATGGAGTCATAGGAGAAACTTCGGTTTGGCCACAAAGGATTTTCTGTGTCTTAAAAGCCAACTTATCCTGGCTTGTGAGGAGGTGGAGGCCATGGTGTGCCCTGTGAAGGCTGAGGCCACCACCCGGCTGGGGCTCACCTCCCACGCTGCTGTTGTTGAGGGACAAAAGCCCTTGTCAAAACAAAAAAAGTTAAAGAAAATGTGGAGAATGGCAACTGTTGAAAGCAATGGGGGCTCATTGAAAGACAAAAGCTTCAATTACCTGGATTTTTCTAAAGGCCTGTTAACACTCCTGGTCTATAAGCAGGACTGTAAACAACCATTGTGCCGGGTTCATAAAGGTTCCTAAAGGGATTATTCACTGGGTTGTGCCAATTGCCTCTCAATTCCACCAAGAATGTTTGCAAAGCCGACTCCTAATTGCTTAGCTTTTTGGAAACAATTTCTTGCAGTGACAGATTTCCCGTGAGGTGAGGTTCAGCAGGAACAACACATAACTTAGGAGTCACAGGCAGAGCACCCATATGTGTAGACTGGGCCTTGTGGTTTCTCATTTTTTTGATGGCCGGGGTGAAATTTCCCTTTTCAAGACCCCTCTCCATCATGGCTTTCCCACCAGGCAAGGAGCTGTGATGCATTCCATCACCTGCTTCTACTAACCACCTCAACAGGTGACAAAGATGGACTTATGGCTACTGTAAACAAGGCAACAGCATATTTAGCAAAGGACCTTCTCTTACCATTACACTGGCACTAAGCTCCTTACAACCGATATTAAAACTGTACTGTTATTCTTGTTTTCAGGTGAGTTTAGGAATCAGAAGAACATGCTTTGGCTCTTTTATTACCCCCAATGTTTTAACTACTACATCATCTAGCTTTTCTTCACATAATAAAAATACTACATTGATTAATGTGACATCAGATAGTCACGCAAACTGTCTCATGCCAGGAATAAAAGGCTCAAGAAATTAAAACAAAACCAACCAAATCTCATAGGACTGCAACAAGATTGGCAATTCCGGGATGATATGTCATGTTGGGTGCAGAGAAATACGGTTATTTCAAACGGAGCCACTTCCTCCAAGCTTTTGAGAAGTCACCTCAGCTTATCCACACAAACACGGTTATCTCCTACTTCACCTAAGCCCAGTGGTTTATGATTTAGGTTGTGCTTACACAGCCCCAAGGCTGTGGGCCCTGTTGTGCCAGACACTATACAGCACAAAAGTTACAGGTTCCTGCCCAGACAGCTAAGAGAAAGGCTTGTTTTTTTCCTCTCCACATAAACACACATACCTATGGATATTATTTATATTATGATTAAGCAGAGGGTGACAGCCATGTGAAGAAACAGATCCCAGCCCAGAGGGACATGTAATCTTACCAGCCTACCTGCAACTAGAACTGTCTGGGGAAGCACAAGGCTGAGAGAAGAGGAGGCAAAAATATTAAACATACTCTGTATAATATTACAGTAAAAGCTGGCAGGGTAGAATACATATGTAAAAAGTTGCACAGAACACATGAACAATGCAGATACCTATGGAGCCTGCACACCCACTCCACAGCCATGTTTCCACTATCTTATTATTTCCCACCATATTTAGTTACTGAATTTTCTTTTAATAGCAAGGCTTGGGGAAGTACTAGGCTTAAATCCTGGGTTGTTAACGTTTCTTTTACTGGAAGGAGTAAAATCCAGCCTATTTTGAAGAGCCCTCCCCTCTCCAAGCCCTCTGAGCTAACTTCCCGGGACCAGTGGCAAGGCGTATGGATGCATGCTTGTCTGTGCAGGGGAGGGTGTTGTTTCCTATTAAGTCTGGCATCAGATTCATGTCTGCAGGGGCTTGCTTAAGATGATAGGAAGAGAGAGTTTTATCATGAGCCAGACTGACAGAAAAGCTTGCTAATGGGACTTGAGGCATACACAGGAAAGAAAGTGCCAAAACATTAAGCTACTGCCAAGTGTCAGAGGACCACTGATTTATTGCAGCAATTTTGCCACTGTGTCCTTTATAAGGTCCCACAAGTCCTTCCTCCTGGCAAGAAGCTGTGAGCTGCTGCAGCTCGGGGAGAAGTTTAGATCCAGAGCACAGAAAGTGTCCAAGCGAAAGGTGGGGGCTGGGGGAAGGACGGAAATCGAATGTTGACTTGAACTTGCCCCAGGCAGCAGAGTCCTCTTAGCTCCACTGCTCCCTGACAGCTTGATGAAATGAGTCAGGGCCTCCCCATGGCTAGACCAGCTCAGGCTTCCAAGTGCCGGGGAAGAGCTGTAAGAAACAGATTGAGCCTCAGGGCAGCATTTTTTTTTTCCCCTTTCTCTCA
>VYZT01016070.1:0-10039 GCA_013400735.1 Pomatostomus ruficeps
TGGAAAGATAAGCTGGATTTCTGGCTAACAGACACTCTACAACTATAAAAGCCACAGCACACTTTCAAGAAGTAGAAATCTTCTATATATTTTCCTGGAATTGTGTGGAGTTTCACCTGTGAATAGGGATACCTATTTCCAAGTTTCTTCCCAGAGGTTATGTGAAGGAATCTGTGTGTATTATCATCATTCTGGTGGTAAATTACATTCAATTCCTAATTGAAATATTCCTTTGCTAGCTTTAATATAGGTACCTTGATATAATCCACTATTTCATGTTATGCTGTAATCTACTAGTTGTTCTTATAGTTTTATATTGTGTAGTAAGCAATTTTGATAAAGATCCTTTGTCTGTTTAATAAATAATTTATTTTTATAAATATATCTTATTTGCCATCATTAGAACTTGTGGGCCAAAGTAATTCCTTAAATTTAAACTGTTGCCAAAATCTGAGGCTAAGGTAGGATTTACCTGTTTTTAAACCCCTTTCAGTGAAAGAGTTTCAATACACAAAGGAGTCCTTTCTGACCTTCAAACACAGAAGCAGGATCTCTTTAATAAACTTTGCCTGAAGCTTCCACTTTCCCTGAGACAACGGAATTACCAAGACAATGTTGGCCTTGCAGGACTCTGCTCTCCAAAAGGTACCAGTGTTTTCCTTCTGCTGCCTGTGTTGTTTGGTTGTTTCTCATTTCATCTCCCTTAGCCACCTGTGCAATGCCATAGCTCCTTATGCTTTCATTTGTCATGTCCATGAAATTCTCATGTCATGACTATTTTTTTTTCTTGCAGTTCTAATAAATTCATGATATATGGCAGGAGATACATAGTGTTTACAGTGAATGGAGAAAAAGTGATTAGTGAATTAGTAAAACCCATTCACCTCATTCACTCATAACAGGGAAAACTGATTGTCCTTATGTGAGCTTTAAAATTGTTCTCATATTTTGAGATGACTAAAATAAAAATAAAACCAAACTTATAATGGGTTGCAGTCACATTTGTCATGTGAAAAAGGGATATTTACTTGACCCTTAGTGTGGGGACATTTACTCAGCCCTTATTATTTAATTTTTCTGTCAGCACCCCAGGAAAGTCAAGACCCTTGTGCCTGGCAGTCTGTCAGCATCCTGTTAGGGGGACCTTCACTGCTGGATCAGAGGACAGTTCAACTGACTTAGTTGGGGAAATGCACTAAAAGCATGAAGGAGACCCATCAGTGGGTCTTCCACTGTATTTGAGTATATTACTCGCTGCCTGTGACTGCCAGCACCTGTGAAAGACTCACACTAAATGTTTACAGAATAACACTTTTTATTAATATAAAATTGTAACAGGTTAAAGTTCGAGGATTGCTGATGATGGTATCTGACTGCAAAAACACATTCAAAGCAATACTCAGACAAGCTCTAATTCCCAATGAAAGTATTCAGCGTGGATAGAGTATGGTTCTTACCCAGTAGGTTTCCCTATGGGGGAGTGGATGGTTTCAGCCCATTGAATGATCCCAGCAGTTATGATGGAATCTTCCCTAACTTTTCCTCCATTCTTGACTTCCTTTTATGCTATTTCTTTTTGGGTAGGTGAAGCTGGAGTGACTCAAGTCATGCATACCTTTGTAACTGATTGGTCTAAAATACTCTCAATTCACTTTTAAAGATACAGTAAAAAAAAAAAATAGCACATGCCCAGGAAGGGGTGGTCGTACTATGGAATCAGATACCTTTGGGATGGAGGTGTGCATTAATATTGCAATTAGATTATGGTGAACCAAGTTCACCTGAGGAGAGTGATTCTGCCATGGCTGCTGGCTCAACAGCAGAACATCTCCTGTCTCCCCTGGCTGATGGGGGACATGCAGTTTCTCAGCCGCAAAGTACCATCAAGTTTCCCCTCCCTGCAAGGATTTCGGCAGAACCTGGCCGAGGTGTTTCCACTCTGCCCTCTGTTCCATCTCCCTTAGCAGGACCTATAGCTGCAGATTGTAGGTGTGAGGAATCACTGTGGAATAAGTTTCCAGCATACCAACTACATTCCATCCAGAAAGTAGCAAATGTATTTTACCTTACAATTTCTGTATTGTTATAACCTCTGTTAAGATGTGAATTTAACTTTTCAGTTTCCTCTAATTTTACCCCCAGCTATCTTTCCAAACACATTGCTGTGACATTTCATGTTATTTATACCACTGAACGCACTCCAACCTCTCTCATCCCCATAGCTCTCTTCATTCCACAAAAGCATTGAGCTATTTCATGAAGTGTTAAGTGGAAAAGTTATGTCTGTTGTTGCTGCTACCTTCTTTGCTAAATTTTGTGTACATAAAGAAACTGTCAGCAGTTACAGCAGATTAATGACAGAATAGTAATTTTTTCTTCTATTATTATTTAATATTTCAGTGATGTGGCATTTTTTCTATAATCCTGCAGACAGATGAGTTACTATGCTTTTATTATTATTTATGTGACCTTTTTGAAAGCTGTGTGATACCACAGGTTGATCATGAGAAATAACATTATAATTTATAGAAAAAAAATACAAAATATACTTAGTATAAAATAAATTACTCTGAAAGTTATTATTGGAGATAATAAACCACTTAACTGACACTTTTTTTAATATATAAGAGACCAGTAGTGAGAAAGGTTTTTGGAAAGGTTCTTATCACTGTATTTGATTACTCTGCTAAGGTTTTCTACAAGTTTTAGTCCTAAGAAGAATATATATTCAGGAAATGTTTGAGAGTGCTGTTAGGAAGAGATGCTTTCCTGTTATTATGGCACTGAGATACTGAATATTAAGTATGATATAAATTATTTTCAAAGTTTTCTCAAGAAAGTCTTTAATCAGCGTGAATAAAATTAAAAGAATTTGGCACTAAATTGCAAAATTTCTGGATTTCTATAATACATGTATTCCAAACCTATAATACAGAAAACCCACTGCTAAAACATGCTAAAGGCAAGTTCATATACTACAAAGTTTTCCGAGGGTTTACTCTTAGTTTGGTTTGTCTTCTTGACACAACAGGAAGTGAAGTCACTAGAGAAATATCCACTTCTAAAACTAACCATTATATATATAGACTAATTTCTGTTCTGTATTAACCATTTCAAAACAGAGTGAATTGACAGCTAGTTTGCTGATCACCAAGCCTGTAGATTTCTATTTGTTATTTTTGAAAACAATAAATACTGACTAAAGAAATAAAATGGTAGTGTTATAAGCATACTTGGAAGTAGCAATTGCTGAAGTAGAATGAGAATCAGCTGATAAAGAAACAGAAGCAGGAAAACAGAAATAGCAGTTGATGTGAATTTTTCTGTTTTAAGCAGGAAGTGAATTTGGGTATAAATTCAGAGTGGCAGGTGGCTCATGTCTAGATGTATCTACAGGTTACGTTATTTGGTGGTATTTTGGTCATAGAATGAAGGTGAAGATTGCCCTTTTCTCAAGGTTTAGGCTTATTTGTGCCACAGGAGTTGCTGAAAGCATTTACACTGCTTTAGAGCATCTGTGAGATAATGGCCACATCAGATTAGAATATGCCATCTGAGTTTCGCAGGTTGGTAGCAGAAGAATAGAGACAAAATCTTTCAATCAAAATATTTAGAAAAAAGAAAAAGGAGACCAAACCCATTATGACCTGAAAGTTGTTATCTAGAAGATGGAAACATATGTCCAGACAGACTGAATATTTTTCTGCTGCCATCATCAAAAATTGATGATTAGGAACTAATAAACACAGTAACCTCAACAGATGGTCCTGTTACACAAATTAAAATTGTGTTTGCTGTAGAAGCTAAAAAACCTGTAGACATAACAAGTAACAGAGTATCATAAAGAATGAAAGAAATTCCTATACCTAACCTGAGTCACAGCATTCAATCTGGTTTTTGGGGCTTGTTTTGTTGGCTTGTTTGCTTTATGGGGGGGTGTTTGAGGGTGGTTGGGACGTGTCTGTTAATTTTATTTTAAAATATTGTCATGTTTGATAGATCAACTTCAAGAAGCTGCTTGCCCTCATATATAAATCAATATAGAGCTTAAGAAAGGAGCAGCAAAGAATTCATAATTATGAGATCATATAAAGCATTCTGCAGCCTCACCTACTTTGAAGTACAAGTTTGATAAAATAATTAAGTGGCTTAAGTAATAAGGAAGATGACTACCAAAGTCAATTAAAACATTGTTGAAGTTGTTATTATCAGCTACTCTTGACTTTAGATTTCAACTATTTTCTGTCTGTTCCTCTGCTGCTGCTGTAGAAGGTATTGGTAGAAGACACATCCTATTATATTTCTTATTTTTGATGCCTTAACAAAGTGTTCCTATCTGGCATTACAGCAGATTTCAATTGGTGAAATAAGCCAGACTTCTCTTGAACTGTCATTAAAGCTCTTTCTGAATATCAGATGGAGTGTCTTCAAGGTTGGCTAGAAAATCATTCTTCAGATTCCCCAGGGAACTTTTTCTCTATTCTCTGATATATTCCAAAAGTACAGAATAGCCTAATGTCAAAATTTGGAACAAAAACCCTCCCTAGCGCTATGTTTCTGGTGTCTTGCCATAATTTGAATTCTATACATTTAGCTGTCCCAAACCCAACAGTTTCCTGATGTACATTAACAAAAAATGAAGTGAAACACATCAAGATATGACTTAATATAATGTGAGCATTAGTTGTTTCTAATTTTGTTTCCTACAAAGGAAACTGAAAGAAACAGTACTAACATGAATTAGGACAGAGCTGAACTGTAGGAACTAAAATTGATACAGCAAATATATAGAGGAGTTTGCTTCTAAAAAGCATTGTTGAGGATTTACAGTTCCTGTTTTGTTTTATGGGGAGAGCATATGTTCCAGCTCTTTGAAAACCAATCCAATTCACTTAGGAGTTTGAGTTGAAACTGTTAATGTCTAGAGCCATGGAAGACCTTGAGTTCTGGTTACAGTGACATCATTAGTTCCCAGAACTATATATAAGAACTGTAATAGTCCAAAAATGACCCTAAGCAAGATTTACAAACAGAAAATAGGCTGAATATTAAGAAACCAAGTTAAAAACAAAACTGTGACACCTGTGTTATTATGAAGTTTTGTAGGACTCGTTTCTCAATCTCATGAATCCCACTTGTTACTTCTTAGAGGTTCGTTGACAAATTCATAGCATTTCAAAGGTAACTGATCTCAAAAGAAAATAAATAAAAATGAAAAATCTATTTGGGAAATTTTTTTGTGAGTTTATATAAGTATTCTAGATATAATCAAACTATCAGAAATCCCAGTCACTCGCACAAGATATCACAAAGTAAACTACTTGGAACTCTGTAATGGGTATTTCAGATTTCACATTGACAGTATTGACATAACCAAGACAGTAAATAATATCCAGGTGTGAAAGCATCTCAGAAAAACTCTACCATGACTCAAGAGCAGATTTTGATATCTTAGCTGAGGGAAGAGATGGGAAAATTAACTTTCATTGTGCTACATGCATTGTAGAAAGAGTCTTCTTGAGATAATTTACTTTGCAATGAGTTATTGCTTTCT
Source organism: Pomatostomus ruficeps (assembly GCA_013400735.1). Classification (NCBI taxonomy): domain Eukaryota; kingdom Metazoa; phylum Chordata; class Aves; order Passeriformes; family Timaliidae; genus Pomatostomus; species Pomatostomus ruficeps. The sequence continues at coordinate 5,555 of VYZT01016070.1, forward strand.
CACAGCCTGAAAACACGTGATTAAAAAAGAATTGAGACAGACCTAGTTCAGGTATTACCGTGTTCAGATGAAATGAATGGTTTCGATACCTGTAACAGAAATACTGAGCAGTAAACAAACCAGTGTCCTCAGGCAGAGGAACAGTCTAAGGCAGCTTCATTTGCCTTAGAAATATTTGAGTGTGCTGTTTCTGTGCTAGATTGTACGTTGGGAAGCACAGGCAGTTTTCCATGTGCATAATACTTGGTAAATTAATATTGATATAGTTACAGGTAAAAACTCTTCAACTCAAGCTGTTTAATAAGGATCAAAGCAGTTTATGGATTTATTAATGTGTAATCAACTGAAAGTCAGTGACCTAGATCATCAAGTTCAATATCAACAATAGAAGAGGTAAACCATGACATTAAACCCTTAAAAACAAGAAGTTAAGATGATAGCATCAGGGAATTCATGCCACTGTGAAACTAAATTTAAGCTATACTGAAACATATGACAGAGGTCTTGAATATGTAATTGATACTGAAACAGAGACAATAAGGAATAAATCTTAGATCAAGTTTCTCCCAGTGAGAGAGGTTATAAGCCTGGCTTGCCCAAAAAATTTAGTATATATACAGTAGTCTAGGTTGGTGAAATCTAAAATTATGTGACACAATTTCTACTGTACATAATTAAGCACCAAGTGGTCCATATCTGTAGGTATTTTCAGAACGTGCAAATCAAAAGCAGGACTGAGGTTAATTTCAAAGACTAGGTTTGACATTATTAAGCTTATTTGAAAACGCATACAGAAGTATCTCTACTTAGAAGTACTTAAAAGAACTTAGAAATAATGTGAAGTCAGGATTCTTTCCAAACCAAAGGGATGTGTGAGAGGGTGGGAATTAGGATATTTTACCATCAACCTATCAACCTAAAGAAAACAGTCAGGAGAAGGAAGATTTTCTGCTGCCTTTCTTGAAATAACAGCTAAGGCTAGTCATCTGTTGCTATAGATACAACTTAGTCACATAAAAGTAGGAAACCTGGAGATGTGTAACTACTCAAACATGCTTTGTTGAGGCTGCACTGGGTTACCAGTGCTTTCACGACAGAATTTTAGATGTGTGCCTCGTTTAGTTTCATTTTTTCCTATTTTTTCTTATTCACTTAAAAGACTTCTCTAATCCATTATTGTGAATTATACCCTCAGAAAGGATAGCAACAATTACTACATTATACTATAAACCAGTTATACATTATACTACATTATACTATAAATACTTTTTGTGTGCTCTGCTCTCCTTTACCTTCAGATCTAAAAGGTGATTTTACCCATCCCAGGTGTCTTGGTGTACAGAATAATACTGATATTTAAATATCTACCCTATTGTACTGTTCTGTCAGCTAATTTGCATTTCTGATGTTCCTCCTGGGCTAAATTATTTTCAACCATATTTCTGCAAATATTTCTTCAAAAAGATACCCACTTGAAAAAACTCATATCTGTAGGTTTAACTACTTGTTTTCTTTACACTTAGTAGTTGAGTTCTATTTATAATGTAATATGACTAAGGCAGGAGATTGCCAGCCAGGATTTCAACAATTCATGTGTTCATCCTGAGGGAAAGAGGTTCCTACAGATTGCCATCACAATGGTAGCTGCAATGTTATAGTGGTTATGCTAGAACTCTACAGTCAGAAAATAATCAGGAGAAAGTGCATCCTTGGCTAGCAGGAAATTTATCAGCTCTTGCCAACATGAAATAATGTAAGGATTAGAAAATTTCTTTCCATTGTGGCAGAGCCAGATTTTGGTCTGCAATCAGCCAATTCTATTTCTATTCCAAGAACCTATTTCAACCTATTACAACCTATTTTCAAGTTAATAATGTCATCCCAGGTCCATTGGGATGGAAATGAGCTCATATATCAAGGCATTAAAATGGAAATTTCTAAATGCATATGACAGCATCCAGCTAGATATTTGACTGAATTTGCTAGACACAGATATCNATTTTGGTCTGCAATCAGCCAATTCTATTTCTATTCCAAGAACCTATTTCAACCTATTACAACCTATTTTCAAGTTAATAATGTCATCCCAGGTCCATTGGGATGGAAATGAGCTCATATATCAAGGCATTAAAATGGAAATTTCTAAATGCATATGACAGCATCCAGCTAGATATTTGACTGAATTTGCTAGACACAGATATCTAGTGCAGTCTGAAATGTCTTAAGGTATCCAAGAAATCCCCAGAAGGCTGGCAAATGTGACAGTGATCCAAGCGGTAGTCTTGTTCATTTCTGGAATGGAAGTGGAAGCTTGGCAGATATTCTAGATATCTCAAATGAAGCTGCAAATCCATGTTAGATAAAAATCCCACATAAGATTTGCCTTAGAATAAGGTGAATAACATTCTCTGTTCCATCACCCATGCTCAGTGCTCATCAGCTCATCTGAACCTGAAACATATTTGTTCTATTATACAAGATTGAACATATATTTGTGCAAAGATATTATATTTAAACACCTACAATTAGTTGTGATTTTTGACACACCTGTCTTGATAGACATGCAGTCTTTTCTGACACATTTTGAAACTTCCAGTGTTCATCCACACACAGAAAAGATGTTTGAAACATAGCTTAGTAGTTAAGGGTACCATAATGACTCCATTCTAACTAGCTACATTTTTCTTCTAGTCCTTATTTGAAAATAAAATAAAAAGAGAAGAAAATGAAACAATTTTTCATGTTCATATTGACACACAAAATTTTGTTTGCCATAAAATTTCAGTTCTATAAATGGTGCTTATTTTTCTTATATTTGCTTTGTTTCATGTAGCAGCATTAAATAATATCCTCTCAACAACAAGTATTGATAGCTATGTGATCTTCCAGATTATTCAGACCCCCACACTATCTAAAATATAATGTATTGCTTACTTACCTACAAAACTCATGCTAGAAAATATACTAGATTGGTTTGTATGTTCAGTTATATAATTTGATAAGGTAATAGAAATACAAGATGTTGCATCAAAAACATTTTCAATAAACTATCCGGTTTTCTCTTCATTTTAGCAACAAGTCATGCATGTGAAAGCTGATATTAAAATTTTATTTTCCAAAAAAACCCCAACCATGCAATCTAGCACCCATTTTATGAAATATTGCCTTTATCTTTTCATTATTTGTATTTGAAACAATAAGACGTGATGCAAAATTAACTTGTCACTGGTGGAAAAAAAAATTCTGTAGCATTTAATATATTTTAAGGAGTTCTCAAGAAGTTAATTCATTGTATAGGGCAGCATAGTCATACCCTGAACCAGAGTTTTTCTGCTGTTCTATCTGAAGGTTATCTTATAAAGAAATTTAAATTTCTCCATTCAGGCACATTTTGTTTATTTTCCTATAATTTCATTTTAATACTTTTTTTTCTCTTTCCTCAGCATTGGTAAAAGATAAGATGTAGGCAGTTGCTAGTCAGAGACATAAATAAAAGTCAGGAGAGGCCAAAGATAACTTCCATAAGACTAACTTGATTTATTCCATACAGACATTTTTCCATATGTTTTATTCTATGTTTGCTCTTTTCTTGTACTTGCTTTCCATATGGCAATCCCTCCTCCCAAAACCTGTTCCCCTCTTTCAGTAACATCTGAGGTTTTTGAAGAATGAATGAAAATGTGGGTCTACTGTTAGGATATTTGTAATTACAAATTTGTGAGGACTGGAACTGATGATGAAACTCTCTATTTCACCACATAAATAATAGTAAAAGAGATATTTGAAGTGTATTCCCATTCAGATTACACATCAGATCACAGTCTTCATTCAAAACATTCAAGTATGTGGACAAGACCTACATGCAGACTGAAAAAGAAAGCTCATTTATGGTAGCAAATGAACCAATAATTCATGGGGACAATGCAAAACCTCCAAAACATCCAGAAATGCATGCTTGTATTCATCACTAAAGCATGATTGACTTCTGCCAGGTTGTAAGATGGCTATCATGCTTTTTTGAATATTAAGCCCTTTACTTACTGCTTTACTTTCTGAAATTCGTGTTAGATTACTACTACAACATTCTTGAACTGCATTCTCTGATTTTGATTCAGCCTATGATTCTGTCTCAGAGTGCAAATCTTCAGCATGGCATCCTTACATGCCATATCAATCATCTCAGATATTTTACATCATTCCACATGAACCTACTATGATTTTGTCTTATTTTGTGGTCATAATTTCATCCCATTTTTCTTTCTTCTGCTTCTATTTTTAATATATCAAATTATTTTTAGTGTTAATTTGTCATTATTATTTATTTATACTACCACAAGTTTGGAGTGTTGGAGGCGAATATTGTGTCATCAGACTTCTAATGTACCTTGCAAGATTACCATTTATTCCTTATGAGAGAAAATGAAAGTTTTTATTGAATATCACTTTATAGCAAATTCTTTTTCCCTGTCCATCCTAGCCTTGAAC
>VYZT01016085.1:9449-24437 GCA_013400735.1 Pomatostomus ruficeps
GGGGGGGGGCTGAGCTGTGCCCCCAGGCCGTGCTGGGCCACACTGGCCCTGGAGTGGCTCTGAGGCAGCTCCTCCCTTCGAGAGTGACTTTCCAGCGGCCTCTGCGTGCTCTGCCTCCCTCACCTCAGGCTTTGGCTGGGGACAGCTCTGGGCTGGTTGTACTTCACTCATTTATTTATTGTTTTCTTTGTATTTTTTGCAGTCCTTGAATAACTTCTGCAGTCAGATCGGGGACGATCGCCCGCTGTCCTACTGCCACTTCAGCCCCAACTCCAAGCTCCTGGCCACGGCCTGCTGGTGAGGCTTCCTTGGCAGCCCCTGCTTTGGGGGCTGGGGGAGCACAGCAGGGGAGGACAGGGATGGCGCTGGAGGCTTGGGAGTCGTGAGAGTCCAGGGATGCTTCTTCCTGCTCCAAGCTCTCATCGCTTCGTTTTGGAGCTGAGCAGAGATTGATCTGAGCTGGTTGCCCCAAGTGTGTTGGGATTTCAGCCACTGCAGGACCTCGGGGTGGCTTTGCAGCTCTGTTTGATCTGTTCCTTGGTGTTCCCTCTCCACTGACATCCACTCCTTGTCTTCCCCAGGAGTGGGCTGTGCAAGCTCTGGTCCGTGCCCGACTGCAACCTGGTTCACACCTTACGAGGTAGAGAGCGGCTCTCGCTGAGGCTTTTGGTTCCTTTGTTCCTCTCCGTGCTGAGCCCCCACATCTGAATTACTTTGTGACTCAAAATGTTGTGTTTGGGCAGCTTTCCCTCTTACTGAGAGCATCCCTTGGCTTGGGAGTGTGGGAATGTGTCAGGTGATGAGGAGGGAGACCTGGCCGTTAGCTCAGACCTCAGCTCCAAGTTTGCTGTTTGCATTTCTGAACAGTTTTGTTTGGTTTCCAAACCTGGGTTGAGTTATTTGAGTTTTGGGCAGGTCACTTGACAACAGTGAGGTTCCTTGAGCAGTGGTCACAACTTGGACTGAACACAGATGTGAGGACAAATCTCTTGATTCCTATGTTGAATTTTTCCTGCACTTTGAGGTTCCAAAGGGTGGTGTTGGATGCTTGCCCTGGGTGCTCCTGGCAGTGCAGTTTGGCTGTCGGCAGGACGGCTGTGGCTGGGGGTCCAGGGCAGTGTCACCCAGGGCTCCGTGGAAGCGTTCACTGGCACCTCCCTTGCAGGAACAAGGAAATGCTGCTCTTCTGAAGCACTGGCCAAGGCCACTTGGCAGATTCTCAATTCTGCCTTCTCTTTCCCTTCAGGACACAGCACCAACGTGGGGGCAATCGTGTTCCACCCCAAGGCCACCGTGTCCCTGGACAAGAAGGACGTCAGCCTGGCCTCGTGCGCAGCCGACGGCTCCGTCAAACTCTGGAACCTGGAAAGGTCAGAGCCATTCCAGCTGTGGACAGCTGCAGCACAGCTGTTCTGGGGTTTATTCCGTGTTCCTCCAGACATTTACCATCCTCCTGCCAATGTGACCTTTTCTCGTAGTGTCCCAGTGCAACCCCTGGCCTCAGTGTGTGCCACCCTCCTCAGCAGGAAGAGAGATCACCCAGTTAGGGAGTCCAAGGGAGGGAGATTGTCTGAAAGGGACTGAGGTGGAATTGCTGCTGCTGGGGGTGATGGATGGAAGGTTTGGGCACTGTTTCACTCTAACATCTCACTGAGGAGAAAATTTCCCCTCTTGGATATTAAGAAATGAATTTTTGAGTGGTTGGAAAACACCAGAATTCAGAGAGGGACTGACCGAATACAGAACCAGGCACAAAAGCTCCTGCCTGTGCTGCAGACAAGTGGCTGTCACTGCTCAGAGCAGCGCCTGCCGCAGGCCTGGGAAGAGGAGACTGGTTCAGGTACTGAGCCCCAGCATCACCTGATTGAGAAGTGGAGCCTGCAGTGCCCCTGGGGAGGGCAGGCAGCTCCCAGAGTCTCTGCTGTTTATCCTTGGTTGAAAATCAGAATTTGCAACAGCAAAGGGGCCCCTGTGCAAAGGGACAGGGGTTTGTTAGCCTCATGTGACCACATCTCTAATTAACCTGTTGGAAAGAGATTTCAGTGCTGTTCGGGTCATGTGCTGAAGGCTCCTGACCTGCTGCCTGCCATTCTGGGAGAATAAATATTCCCTCCCTCCTGCCTCCCTGCATCCTTCAGAGGAGCAGGACTTGCAGCAGTTCAGGATGTCCTCAGTGTTCTCAGAACTCCCTGCAGTTCAGGCAGTCTGTGGATCGTTTCTGTACTTCCAAAGGTGCTAATGACAAGGGCCTTGTTAATTTTCATTAATAATCATCGTCCTCATCATCCCAGGAGAACTTTACAACCAACAGAGTGTGGAGAAAAGGTTTCACTCAGAGCTGTAGGAGTGGGAACCAAAGGCAGAATTCGGGTCATTACCCACAGCCCTGATGTTCCTGTCTGGTTTGATTCCATCAGCAGAGCCTTTGCTGCCATCACAAGGTGTTGGCACAGGTCTGGCTCGAGCCAGAGCCCCGTGGCCAGTGGCCAATGGTTTGTTCTGTGTTTCAGTGACGAGCCGGTGGCCGACATCGAGGGACACAGCATGAGAGTGGCCCGTGTGATGTGGCACCCGTCAGGAAGGTTCCTGGGCACCACCTGGTACGGACACCTGGGCATTGGCTTCCAGAAATGACCAGGGGCTGCCCAGCTGCTGGCCCTGTGGTGCCAGGGCTTGGCCATTCGTGACCACAGCTGGGCTGTTGCAGTGTCAGTGACAGCGGCCCACTGGGATTCCTTTCCCTGCCCCTGTGTGAGACACTGCTGGGCACATCTGGAAATAAAATGCCCCCAGAGCTGGTGAAATATCCTGTTATTCTCCCTGGAGTTACATGGAGACCAGGGGAAACGGCCTCAAGTTACACCAGGGAACGTTTAGGTTGGATATTGGGAAAAAATGTCTTCCCAGGAAGGGTGGTCAGGCACTGGAACAGGCAGCCCAGGGGTGGAGTGTTCAGAAAACATCCAGATGTGGCACCTGGGACATGGGTTAGTGGTGAACGTGGTGGTGCTGGGTTAACTCTTGGACTCGATGTCTTGGAGGGCTTTTCCAACCCGAGTGACTCCATGACGTGACAGGAGCTTTGTTCTTGCAGCTACGATCACTCGTGGCGCCTGTGGGACCTGGAGGCCCAGGAAGAGATCCTGCACCAGGAGGGGCACAGCAAGGGCGTCTACGACATCGCCTTCCACACCGACGGCTCCCTCGCCGGCACGGGGTGAGCTGCCCTCGGCTCAGGACGGGTGGGAAGCGTTACCTGGGGCTTGCTGTGACCGGAGATTTCTGCTGGGGAAAGGGTCAGATGGGACATTGGGCAGGAATTGTTCCCTGGGAGGGTGGGCAGGCCCTGGCACAGGGTGCCCAGAGCAGCTGTGGCTGCCCCTGGATCCCTGGCAGTGCCCAAGGCCAGGCTGGACACTGGGGCTGGGAGCAGCCTGGGACAGTGGGAGGTGTCCCTGCTGGTGGCCAGGATGATCTGTAAGGTCCCTCCAGCCCAACCCAGGGTGTGATCCTGTGATTCCAGAGGCCTGGATGCCTTTGGCCGGGTGTGGGACCTGCGCACGGGACGCTGTATCATGTTCCTGGAAGGGCACCTGAAGGAGATCTACGGGATCAACTTCTCCCCAAACGGGTAAGAAGGGAGCTGGTGTGGTTGATGTGGGAGCTCAGGGTGCAAACCCCACTCCCTAAACTCTGCTCCCTCCCCTGCTTGGCAGGTACCACGTGGCCACGGGCAGTGGGGACAACACCTGCAAGGTGTGGGACCTGCGGCAGAGGAAGTGCATCTACACCATCCCTGCCCACCAGAACCTGGTCACCGGCGTCAGGTTCGAACGTGAGTCCCTCTGCTCCCTACCCCTGCCCCTGCAGCAGCTCCAGCCCACACCTGCAGCTCAGGAAGGCCTGTGCTGGTAGCAGAGATGTCGTATTTTTATTTGCAATCTCACTTCTCCCCTTTTCTCTTCCCATGCAGCCAACCACGGGAATTTCCTGCTCACGGGTGCCTACGACAACACGGCCAAGATCTGGACCCACCCCGGCTGGTCCCCGCTGAAGACGCTGGCAGGGCACGAGGGGAAGGTGATGGGCCTGGACATCTCCCTGGATGGGCAGCTCATTGCCACCTGCTCCTACAACAGAACCTTCAAGCTCTGGACAGCCGAGTAGCCCGGAGGGGCCGGTTATGGACTGGGATGGGGACGTTAATGACTTGCGGTTGCTTTTTTATATTAAAGACAAAAATAGGAATCGGCAATTCCAAGGTGTTACAGCAGCTGCAGTTGTGGCTGCTCTGGAGTTTGGGTGTGCTTGAAGCACCAGTGTTGGCCAGGGTTTGGTTGGAGTCAGCTCTTGGGAGTTTTCCCACTTTTTGGACTGTTCTTACACTGCAGGTACCCCTTTCTGCTGTAATTTTGATCCATGTACTTCCACTCTCCCTTACAAGTTCGGCTCCCAGGTGTCCTCCAAACATTTGCAGTGACCACGGAGCACCTGAGGTTTGGTGTGCGGGTCAGCCTCTGTTACTGCCCTTCTCACCTTCCTTTTTGGTAGGAGTCTGATTTCAAACTTGATTTGCATTTAGAGGGAGAGCTCAGGGAGAGGCGGTGGTGCCCTCCTTCCCCTGCTCAGCACTGGTGTCTCTGGATGGAGATCTGCATCCCCTGGATTCACTTACACATGTCCAAGGCCAGGAATCTTTCTTTGCCAGGTACCACCTTGTGTCCTTGAGCTGTCCCACAGACTGGGTGTTGCAAATCCACATCAGCATCTCCTGTTTGGGGTTTGCTGTGTGAGGTGACTGGAAGGTCATTCGCTGCAGGATTGTCTTGTTCTGCCCTACCCTGTGGAGAGTTTTTGTACTTGTTTGTTTAAGCTGAGGTTTTGCAAATGATGTGCCCTGTTCTAAACATGTTTTGAATGTGCATCCTGGGCTCTGGGTCTGACAAGGAATGGAGAAATTACAGGAGATCAGGAAAAGGTTCCCCAGGGAATGGTCCCGGCCCCAAGGCTGCCAGAGCTCCAGGAGCGTTTGGACAGCGCTGCCAGGGGTGCCCAGGGTGGGGTTGTTGGGGGGTCTGTGCAGGGCCAGGGGTTGGACTGGATGATCCTGTGAGTCCCTTCCAGCTCAGGACATTCTGTGACTGGATGAAAACCTTCAGGAGTAAAGAGAAGATGGATTCACCTCCCTGTTGTCAGCTGGAGAGCAGCTGTCTGCTCCTTGGGAATGTGAGCACAATTCCTTCCAGGGAAAATACAGTGGAATGAGAGGCCAGCAGCTAACACGGAAGAATTATTTAACTGCAGTCTCCTCTGGTCCAAGCCCAGGTCAGCTGTGTGCTCAGCCTGGTGCTCAGGTATCTGTCTCTTGGTCCTGGCATCTCATCTCCCTCTGCCCATCCCTCTGGCTGCAGGGAGGCTTTGTACAGAAAACAGAAGGAGGGTCAGTAAGGAGGCTCAGTCAGGAGCAAGAGCTGCGCCTGAAGCCATCCAGGCTTTTCTCCTGGACAGCTCTGGTGCCTCCCTGCCGCCCCCAAACCAACCAGCAACTCCCCCAGCCCTGCTGACACGTCCCAGCTCCACAGGCACAGAGCCCCTGCTGCCCACAGGAGCTCTCTGGGGTCACGTCCCCTGCTGGGACAGTCTCTGACAGGAGGTTCCAGTGCTCAGAACTGTGCCAGCTCCTCCTGGGACAGTCTCTGACAGGAGGTTCCAGTGCTCAGAACGCTGCCACCTCCTGGGACAGTCTCTGACGGGAGGTTCCAGTGCTCAGAACTCTGCCACCTCCTCCTGGGACAGTCTCTGATGGGAGGTTCTGGTGCTCAGAACTGTGCCAGCTCCTCCTGGGACAGTCTCTGACGGGAGGTTCCAGGGCTCAGAACGCTGCCACCTCCTCCAGGGCTGGCTCGGCGCCGCCGCTCAGGCGGAGGACGTGGATGCCAGAGTTGGAGCTGGCACAGAGCAGGGTGGAGCTGTCGCAGGCGGCCAGCGAGGCCAGTGGGCCCGAGCCCTCGAGGCACAGCGTGGCCAGGCAGGCTGCAAGGGAAGGGACAGGAGAGGGACGCGGGGTTTGCTGAGATGAGACAGGGCCACACCGACCTCCCACCTCCAGGTTCTGCTTGCCTTGATTTACCAAAATTTCATGTTTCAGCCTGAGGTGGGTGAGCTGCCCCCTCGCTCTCCTGGATCCTCACATCCAACACGCTGGGATGTGCCCCTGGCAGAGACACCCTCACCCCTGGGCATTCCCAGCCAGGCAGAGGCTGACAGGGACCCAGACTGGGGTCAGGCTCTGCCCCTTGCTGGGAGAGGAAGCAGGGCTGGATGGGCCTCCAGAGCCCCCTGGGCAGAGCTGCAGGGCAGGCCTGGAGCCATTCCCAACATGCCTTTTTCTCTCCAATTTCTTACAGTTTGCCTAAGGGCTGTGCTACACTCACCATGCAGTTTTGATGAATCTCCAACAGGGAAAGAGAAATAAGATTTACAATATCCAGTGCCACATGAGCCTTTCTGTGTCTGTTCTTAAACCCTCCTGAAAGAGTTTGTGAGACATCAGCCTGAGCTGCAAACAGAGCTGCACTTGGCAGGGACCCCCAGGCAGCTGCCTCTCCTGGTGACCAGAGCAGCTGGATTACGGCTCACCCAGCTGGGAACACAAGAGGATCAAAGCTGCTGCCAGCCCCACAGCCACCCTGGGTGCACAGGAACAGGTAAGAGAACAAAAGGTCCTTCTCTGCAGGAGAGCCTCAGGTTTCTATTTTCATCCCATCTTAAATAAGTTCCCCTGGAGAGGGGCTTAGTCCCAGGGAGTGTCTAACGCTGTGAACCTGAACAGCCTCCCCAGAGGTCTCTCCCTGCAGCACAGGGGTTACCAAGAACCTGCTGCCATGGCAGGCAAACACCTTTGTGTCCAGCTCAGGGAGGGACTCGCCCTCACCACCAGCTTTAATCCCCAAATGCCCACGATTCCCCTTCAAGAGGACAACCAAAAGGAGGGTGCTGGCTGACCAGCCCTCTGTCCTCCAGCACAAATTCTGTTCCTTACAACTTTCCACTTGTACCCGCAGAAATCTCTGGAGCTCCCCTGTTCTTTTTTCTTTTTATCATTTGTCCTCTCATTGCTTAACTTGGATGTATCTTTAAAAGCTGTCTGGTAATTTGTCCTTTTATTTTAGGGAGGATCCCTGTCATCTCTGACAGGCAACTCCTTCACGCCCCTGGGTTTGCTCCGGGGCCTTTCTCCACCCTGCCCTGCAGAGTAAACTCCAGGCAGGGCAGCAGTCACCCTGCCCCTCACCACAGGAGACAGAACCGAGGGAAGTGGGTTTGTTATCCAAGAGGAAGGAACACGGAGCGGGCAGGAGCCCCCCTACCTGCAGTGTCTCGGTCCCAGACCTTCACCGTGCTGTCGCTGGAGGACGTGGCAATGCTGGGGGCGAGCGCTGGGCCCCGGGGCAGGAAAACACACGAGGTGGTGGTCTGGAAATGCCCCTTGTACTCACACACTCGGCCCCTTGTCTGCCTCAGGTCCCAGAGCTGCAGGAAACAGCCAGTGTTAGAGCTGCAGCTCTGCCAGCTTGGAGCTGTTTTACCAGGACAGGGAGATGGGTTGGGATAAAGAGCTCCTCGCCCATCCCCAGAGTACCAGGGCTACTGCCCTTGTCCCTCAGCCCTGGAGAACACCAAAGCCTGAAGGATTTTCAGCACTGGTGACTGAGCACAATCCCACACCCATCAGAGCCAACAAGCAAAGGCTGTGCAGGCAGATGAGCAGTCTCCAGCCTGCTCCCATGCTCAGCCCTGGGATGGGAGAGCTCCATCCTCTTGATCCTCACACACAGGGCTGAGAACCTGCAGGACTGAATCCCTGCTTTGGAAACATCTGGAGCAAGGGTTCCCTTACAGGCTCTCTGCAGGAACCTCGTGCTCCTCAGTGCCCCCGTTGTTTGTTCCCTGGGTGTTTTACTGAAATGAAATTCCAGACTGGTTTGGGGAGGAAGGGACCTTCAACACCATCTTGTTTCAATGCTCAGCCATGGGCACGGGTTCCACTCACTAGATCAGGTTCCTCCAAGCCCCATCCAACCTGGCCTTGGACTTTTCCAGGGCTGGGGCAGTGCTTTAATCAGGAGGAACAACTGCTGATGTTCTCTGAGCAGAACTTCCCAAAGGGACAGGCAGGAAGACACCAAGCACTGGCCCCAGCTGGTGACACCAGCACAAGGCCAAGGCCATGGGAGCATTCAGAGCCTTGGAGCACTGACGTGCTGCTCTCCTGTCTGCCGTGGACACGGGAGGAAAGGGGAGCAGGAGCCCAGGTCTGCCATGGCTGTGGGAGGAAAGGGGAGCAGGAGCCCAGGCCTGCCATGGCTGTGGGAGGAAAGGGGAGCAGGAGCCCAGGCCTGCCATGGCTGTGGGAGGAAAGGGGAGCAGGAGCCCAGGCCTGCCATGGACACGGGAGGAAAGGGGAGCAGCAGCCCAGGCCTGCCATGGCCACGGGAGGAAAGGGGAGCAGGAGCCCAGGCTGTGCTGCCCCATCACTCACGGTGGCCTCGCCGCCGTGGCCGGAGGAGCCGCTGCTGCTGCTCAGGCAGTACCGCCCGTCCTGGCTCACGTCACAGCACGTCTGGATGTGCTGCTTGGCCGGGAACGTGTGTGCCACCTGCAGCTCCCGGCTGTCCCACACCCTGCAAGGAACAGCAGAGGCCAAGGAGACCCTGAGGCATCACTGCCACCAAGGTTTCCCTCCGTGCCCTCCTGCTCACCCCGGCTGTGCCCTCATGCTCTGCCCTGGCTGCTCCCAAACTCTCTCTGCATTTACCTGTGCTGGATCGCTCCCCAGCTTTCTTTTTCACAGATCCTCCTTCTCACCCGCAGTCACCACCCAGTGCTGCTCCCTATCCCTGTCTGGAGCCTGCGCTCCAGGGCCAGGGGAGCTGGCAGGAGGCTTTTAGCCACACCAGCACGGTCATGACAACCAAAGACCCAAGAGCCCCATGTGCCTCAGGCTGCACCTCCCTGCCCTCTGCCCACAGGGAGAATTTACCTGGTGGTTTTATCCTCTGAGGTCTGGATGACATAAGGCTCCCCAGGCACCCAGCACAGGTGTGTGACCTGCGGAGAGGGAAGGATGAGCCGGAGCCACCTCTGTGCAGCCCAGGCTGCATCTGCCTGAGGATGGAACCACTGAGCTCCCGTCCTCTGCCTCCTTGTGCCGGGCTGGGAGCTGGAAACAGCAAATGGAGACGTTTCCTGCTCCTCTGCCAGGCCCGCTCCCAGTGGGGTTACTGGGGGGGATTGAGGCTGGGAGGTGCCAGAGCTCAGCGGACACAGAGCCATGGGAGCAGGGACAGCACAGGCACCAGAGGGCGGTACCCACCCCAGCTCTGGGCTGCTACAGGAGGGAGTGCAGCCCCCCTGCACAGGGCTCCTTTAGTCTGGAGAAAAGGAGGTTCAGGGGGCCCTTCTGGCTCTCCACAACTCCCTGACAGGAGGGTGCAGCCAGGTGGGGGTCAGGCTGTGCTCCCAGGGAACAAACAATGAGAAGAAATGGCCTCAGGTTGTGCCAGGGGAGGTTTAGGTTGGATATCGGGGAAAATTTCTTTGCTGAAAGGGTGGTCAGGCATTGGCACAGCTGCCCAGGGCAGCATGGAGTCACCATCCCCGGAGGGATTTAGAAGACGTGTAGATGTGACACTTGGGACAGGGATTAGTGCTGACCTTGGCAGTGCTGGGGGAATGGCTGGACTCCATCTTAGAGGTCTTTTTCAGCCTCAGTTATTCCATGATTCTGTGTGCTTCCAAACAGGTCTCAGAGCATTAATAAATTGCCGTAAGTGCCTTGGTGCCTTTGTGCTCCTGGGTTTGTTGGACCTGGAGAAGGGCACCCAGCCTGCAGCTGTGCCTGCCCAGGTGCACAGGGTCCCAAGGGCTCCCTTGGGCACCAGGCTCACAGCAAATTCTCTCTCCACAGCTCCATGTGTGAAATTACCACATAGGCAGGGAGATGTTGGGATGGGATTTGAGGAGCCAGCAGACCCTACCAGATTCCTGGAGATTGCAGCTCTGCCCAGACACTCCCCGGTCTCAGTGTCCCACTTGCACACGGTGTTGTCCCGGGAGCCCGTGCACAGCTGGGAGGCATCTGCAGCCAAAAGAGAACATCAAAACGAAGGCAGGAAACATCAACTGGTCCCTGCGGAGTGGGAGTGTGCTGTCCCTCACCTGGGCTCACAGCCAGCCCAGTGACAACCAGCTCATGGCCTGGGAAGTGCTGGCTTGGCCCCGAAGTCCCGTGAAGCTCCCACATCATCACTGTCTTGTCCCGGGATGCGCTGAAGACTCTGCTGGAGTCAAGGGCTGAGGTGACCTGCCAAAGACCAGAAGGAGGAGCTGCTCATCCTCCCACCCGGCTCACAGGGAGAGCACAACGCTGCTGCTGTCCTGCCACAGCCCAAGCCATTCAGGAATGCGTCTGGGGAGAGCTTGGCCTTCCAGCTCTGTCCCCTCAGAGCCATGGAGCAGGATGGTGGATGGGTGCTCTCAGTCTTGTTCTTAGAAACCATTCATTTTACAGGAAAAACTTCCCTCCAAACCCAAATGAGCCCAGTGCACAGCTGCTTTGAGCACTGAGGTGAACGGAGCCCTCTTTGTCCCTGCAGTACCCACAGCCCGGGGGACCCACTGGGGCTGTCCCCAGTGGAGGTGCAGTGGCCACACCACACACAGCTACAGCCCCCCTGCACGTCTGCTCTCCCAGGAGCCTGCTTGGCTTTATCTTCCCAATCCCAGAAAGGAAACTGAAGCCCTGCTATTCCCAGAATATGCCAGGTATGGCACACGGTATGGGTATTCCCAGAATATGCCAGCTATTGCTGATGTGTGGAAAATGTCAAGTGTGGCAGAATGAGGCTTGAAGAAAGGTGAATGGCATCTCTGCATCAAAAACTTGAGCTCATAATTCATCCTGAGCTTTTGCTACCTGGTCTCTTGCAGGGGAAGACAAGCTCACATCCAGCCCTCCTGCTTGGTCTGGATGCACCACTCCGTGCTGGTTCCAAAGTATCAGCTGGGACCTTGGGAAAAACCCAACGTGTTCTGATCACAGAACCCTGAATCGTTAAGGTTGGAAAAGACCTTTAAGGTCATCAAGTCCAACGTCCCAGCTGGATACCAGGAACAGCCTGATCCCACTTTCTGTGTGGGTGACAAACCAGTGCTCCATCATTCCTGGCTCCCCGTTCCCGAGGGAGACCCTGGCTCTCACCTTGGTGACCTCGCGCTCGTGGCCGATGAAGCGGCGCAGGGCAGCCCCGGACCTCCAGCTGCACACGGCCACGCTCTACATGGACAGGGACAGGGACAGGGGTCAGCACCAGGGCAGGCCAGGGAGGATTTTTCACATCCTTGGTTACCTCACACCAAGAGTTGTGCACAGCCCACAGGACAGGGAACAGGTTCCTCTGGTTTTCAGCTCCCAGCGCAAGCACAGCTCTCCTTAAAGCTGGGTGATGAAAGGGCCAGTCCAGCAATCCCAAGCCTGGGTGGGAGCATTTGATGTGATATCAGCTCTGGAGAGGTTATAAAACTTGATTCCATGTGCTCCAGTGCATGCCGTCACTTTACACTCATTTTTCCTTTCTAAATTCAGGGACTGCCACAGTTACCATCCACGAAAACGTTCAAAGCTCACATTTCAACCTTATTTTTGAACCCACTGGTACATTTTCCTGCCCCAGGGGATACCTCACCTTATCCCTTCCTCCTGACACGCACAGGTCTGGTCTGAGAGCAGCCACAGAGGTGACAGCGTCGGTGTGAGCCGGGCTGTGCTGCTGGGAGGCACCAGCGGGTCCCGTCTGTCCCACGGAGCCGTCAGTCCTGCAGGGGAACAGGGACAGCAGTGGAGCTGCAGGGGGCTGGGAGGGAGCTCAGGGTGACATTCCCAGACCTATCCCACCTCTAGAGCTGCTGGATGTGTAATTGTTGGCTCACTCTGTGCTGGTGCAAAGAAGAGAGGAAGGAGATTTGGATCTCGCCAGCCCCCACAGTCACTCTCTGGGTCAGGCTCTGCTGCTCTTTGCTGTGGCACCTCCCTGGCCACGAGTCCCCTTCTGCCACCCCGTGCTGCTCTCCAGGCACAGATCCCTCTCCCTGCCGCCAGGGACTGAATTATTTCATCTTGGCAACGAAAGCTGATCACAGACGCTGAAGACACAATGAAGCAGTTTGGGTATTTGGGCCAGAGAGCCCCTCCTGGAGCTGTTCCCCTTCAGAGCTCTGCCTCAGCCACCACAGAGCACAACCACGGGCCATGGTTATGTGCTTGGCCACTCCTGCACGCAACACTTGGGATTTCAGTCCCCCAAAGAAGCTGAGCAGACTTTAGAAGTGAGGGTTAGAAATGAAAACCTGATTCAAACATCCAATAATGAAACTAAACCCCTGTGCTTGCTGTGTTCTCTGCTCATTTGTGTTCTCTCTTCGCTCTCACACCTGGTTTATTAGCAAGACCTGATCTCTCAGCGTTGCTTTACCTGTATTTGGTGGTGTGGAAGCTGACTTTGCTCTGCAGTTGCCCCATAGCCCCGACAACGAGCAGGCAGTGGTGGGTGTCACATCAGCACCTCGGGCACTGCTGTGGGGACACGACCTGTGGGTGAGGGGACACGCATCACCAGCGATCCAGGGGGTTTCTGTTTGTTACACACACAGGACAAGGTGCTGATAACGTGTTATCCACAGCCTGACTTCCTTTAGAGTAAGAAGAAAACCCCAGAGGAGGGAATATCTGAGTGAAACCTTTGTCTCAGAGCAGAGCCAGCAGCAGGGTGAGGTTATTGGGACCTCACACTGAGCCTGAAAATGCCCAGGCTTGGTGAGGCCACAACAGAGATGGAGCTGCTGCCTGTCATTCTTTACACCTCCTCTTACTCCTGGATCTGGTCTGGATTTCCATAAATCCTGGAGATTTTGCATTGGTGAAGGCAAACAGCTCCAGACTGAGGCTTGTACAGCGGCTGGTGGGACTGAGTGCAGGCACAGGCAGCCCCAGCTCGGCTGGGACATCCTGACAGTACTTGAAGTGATCTTTCCATGAGCTGAGGAACACTTTGGGAAGAGTTTCCGTGCCCAAACACCAATTCCAGGCAAGACAAAACCGTGTGGATGACCCAGATGCATTCAGCAAACGCTCGCTGGCCAGGCTGGGGCCTCCCTGGAGGGGTCAGCACAGCCAGACCCTGCAGCAGCATCCACCCAGGCAAGGAGCAGCACCTCCCTCACGTCCTCACGGGTCACAGACCGAGCAGAAACCTGTCTCAGTGACAGTGAATTGCCACAGACAATAATTGGCTGCTGCTCAGCTCCAGGCACACTAATTGGATTTAGTCTGCTGGCATTCCCATCTTCCGTGGCTGTAGCATTTTGCTCATCAAAATCAGGGAAAAAGAACCCCACCTGCTTTTTCCAGCAAAAAACTGCTTGAGGGCTCTGCCCACAAAAGAAGTGAAAACCAAACCCTGGAAGCACTGAGTAAAAGGGGTCGTGTTCCTACAAAATTCCCTTTCTAATTTTACCCTGACAGCCTCTGTGATTAGCAATTAGTAATACCCAGTTAATCTCCTGCTGTTCTATCCATGAGTTTGCATGTTCCAAAGATGTGAGGAATGATCAATCTCACAG
Organism: Pomatostomus ruficeps; assembly: GCA_013400735.1. Lineage (NCBI taxonomy): Eukaryota > Metazoa > Chordata > Aves > Passeriformes > Timaliidae > Pomatostomus > Pomatostomus ruficeps. The sequence continues at coordinate 23,130 of VYZT01016085.1, forward strand.
CTGAGGGGCTGTGATAATTTGGCAATTTACTCTCTCAATCAGACCGAGTGCCCCAATCATTTCAGTCCGTTAGGAACATGATTTTTCTCTGGCAGTGGGAGAACTCTGGAAGTTGGAAGAAAAAGATTCTAGGAAAAGCTAAGGCGTGAATTCTGAGTTTTTAATTCTGATGGTTACTCTTTCCAAGCAGCAGTTGGTTAATGTCCCTCCCTACCTGCACATCAGAGGCTGGGGAGGCTGCAGGGAAGATGGGAGCTCTGTCCTGAGTCTCACTGTGTTCTCCCCCTCTGCCCCACTGCAAGAAAGAGCAGACTTTCCTGCATCCTGGATGAGAACAGTGCTCAAGAAGGATGTTCATCCAAGGATTTGCTCTCTATCCCAACACACGTTTATTCAGCACCTGCTCCACCACAAACCTCTAAAAATTCAGGGATCCTACAACAACTGATCCACACAAAGCTTCAGCTCCAGCAGCTTGAGTTTCATGCTGGCAGATGCCATTATCCTCCCTTCCCTGCAAATGCATTGCTTGTCAGACATTTTTTACTGAATTGCTTTTAAAAAATAAGCCCCGCTGCTGCCTCCACCTGTCCAGGCTCTGCAGTGAAACCTCTACCGTGGAACAGGAAATATCAACAATCACAGCAGCAGCACAGGGACCCCAGCAGAGCTGCTCCATCCTCACCCGGGAATGAGCATCCCTTGGAGGATGGACCAAATGGGGGACATCCGGGGTTCCTAGAGCTGCGGGAGTCCCTGCGGGGTTCAATGGGAGCCTCCCGCGTCCCTGTGATGGGGGGTCAGTGGGAACATCCCAGGTCCGTGTGAGGGGGGTGTCCCTGTGGGGGTCCTTGGGAGCATCCTGAATCCCTGTGATGGGAGTGGTCCTGTGGGGGTCAGTGGGAACATCCCGGGTCCCTATGGATGGAAGTGTCCCTGTGGGGGTCTCTGGGAGCATCCCGGGTCCCTGTGATGGGGTCAGTGGGAACATCCCGGGTCCCTATGGATGGAAGTGTCCCTGTGGGGGTCTCTGGGAGCATCCCGGGTCCCTGTGACGAGGGTGCCCTGTCGGGGGTCCACAGGAGCATCCCGAGGGAGCCCCTCACGTGCTGTGTGGGGCAGCCCTCGGGCAGGGTTTGTGAACAACCACGGCCCCGCCCGGCCCGGCCCCGCACTCACCGGCCCCGGCGCCGTGCCCGTCCCGCCCGTGCCGCCGCCCGCTTTCAGCTCTCGGCTCTCAGCTCTCGGCTCTCAGCTCTCGGCTCTCAGCTCTCAGCTCTCAGCTCCCAGCTCCCGGCTCCCGGCGGA
>VYZT01016085.1:24744-49137 GCA_013400735.1 Pomatostomus ruficeps
CCTGGGGTTGTGTGGGGACTCTGGGGGTCCCTGGCAGTGTGTGGGGTCCCTGGCGGGGTTGGGGCCGTGGGGGTCCCTGGCGGGGTGTGGGGCCGTGCGGGTGGTTCCCAGGGGGAGCTGGGTTCTCTGGGGAGCCCCTGGGGGGTTTGGGCTCACCCAAGGAGGGGATGGGGGCTGTGCCTGGGGCTCCTGGCGGGTGTGGGGCTGTGTGGGGCCGCTCAGGGGTCCCCGTGGGGCGGTGCAGGAGGACGGGGCGGTGTGGGTGAGGGTGTGGGATGGCCGCGGGGGCCTCGGGGCCCCGTCCAGGCCCGCATCCCTCATCCCTCATCCCGCTGCTTTGGGTCCCAGAACAAGCTCGTGGACCGGTGCGAGCGGCTCCAGCTGCAGAGCGCGGCCATCGCCCGGCACGTGGACGAGGTGCTGCCTGCCAAGGACCAGGGCGTCCTGGTGAGTCCCTGGGGCTGGCCCCGCCTGCTCCCTGCTCGCCATTCCCCGCGGGGATGCTCGGCTCCCGGGGGGCATCGTTGGGATGCAGCTGTGGAGGAGTGCCAGGGTGTGCCTGCAGTTCCTTTTTCATTTGCCTAAAAAATGCGCAGACAATGGTGTGAGTGTACAGCAACTGAACATCCCACTACGATCAGTGCCTTAGAATTCCTGGAATTTGTTCCTTGCTGTCACTGAGGCTGAAGACAAAGGACAGTGATAGAATCACAGAATCCCAGGCTGGTTTGGGTTGGAAGGAACCTTAAAAACCACCCAGTTCCAACCCTCTGCCATGGGCAGGGACACCTCCCACTATCCCAGGGTGCTCCAAGTCCCATCCAGGCTGGCCTTGGAATCTTCCAGAGATGGGGCAGCCACAGATTCTCGGGTCACCCTGTGCCACGGCCTCACCAGTCTCACAGGGAACAATTCCTTCCCAAGATCCCATCCAACCCTGCCCTCTGGCAGTGGGAAGTCATTCCCTCTTATCCTGTCTCTCCAGGCTCTTGTCCCAAGTCCCTCTCCAGCTCTCCTGGAGCCCCTTTAGGCACTGGAAGGGGCTCTGAGTTCTCCCTGGAGTTTTTTCTTCAGGCTGAACACCCCCAGCTGTCTCAGCCTGTTCTCATCCCTGGAGATTTGCTGAGGGACAAGACTCTGGTTGTCACTCAGGTTGTCACTTAGGTACCAGGGCTGGCTGAGTGGTCAGGTTTGGGACTGGTATCGTGCCAGCTGCTGTGGCCTGGGCTCGGTTAACAGAGTAGCACTGATGGCTGAGCCCAAGGAGAGCTGGCAGGAGCAGCTGGGGCTCCCCTTGGGGCCGGAGCAGGGCTGATGCTGTGTCCTTGCCGTGGCAGAGCGCGGCCAGCGCGGCGCGGGAGCTGGTGATCCAGAGGCTGCTCTTCGTGGGGAAGGCCTGCGAGAACGAGGAGCAGCGGCTGCTGGAGAGGGTGCACGCGGAGGAGGAGCGGGCGCACCAGAGCATCCTCACGCAGCAGGTGCACTGGTCAGAGGCCCTGCACAAGCTGGGTGCCCTCCGCACCTATCTGGTGGACATGATCACCAACCTGGATGACCAGAGCCTGCTGGTGAGTGCTGCTCTATGTGCTGGGGGACCCGTCAGGCAGCCCAGAGGGGACCTGGACTTTTTGTTATGGGACTTAAATGTGGTGTTCAGCAGCTGCCGTGCTGAGAGCAGGGAGGCAGAGGTGGACAGGACATACATTTGCACGTCTGGCTCAGGGAACCTGCTTGACCTGGTCCTTATCAGCCCCTGTGGTTCCTGGTGGTTCCTAGAGCATCTGCTCTGCCCCATCCTGCTCTTGCAGTGAGCTCCAGGACCACCCAGGCTCAGGTCTCCAAGCTCTGAGCTTGTAGCTGCCCTTAGGCTCTGGGTTGAGAGCTGCTCTTACAACAGTTAACACTGTAATTGTGCCACCCATTTTCTAGTATTGCGTGCAGTTTTAATCAAAACTGACCCTTGGAGGCACCTGCAGCTCTTCTGGAAAGTCCCCTATGTTGCCTGGCTTAGCCCTGTTCGGGATATTTGCCGTGCAGAGCGGCCTGTGCTTCCCCTTGCTCAGTTCCTTCTCTGGTTATTGAATCATCTGTGTTCACCCAAGTGATTCCTCTCATTTTAGATGTGAACAGGTCCTCTGCCTTGCACCACCATGCTCAACCTCTGCTTCCCACGTGTAAATTTGCGAGGAGGGGAACAGCAGCTCAGCTGGGAAAACAGACCCAATCCCGTGGAAAGAGGGCAGGTGTTCCTGTGGTGGGAAAGGCAGTTTCTGGCTCTGTGTGCTGGGCTGTAGCTGCGCTGTAGAGAGGAGAGGTTGGAGAGCAGGATCCATCAGCTGCCTGGGGCAGAGAACAGCCACACCCTCAGTGTCTCCTTCTGGAGGGGAATTAGGGGATCCTGTTCTCCGCCTTGGACTGTTGGTGTTGGTACTTGTGCCTGTCTGGAATCAGCACTTGCCGTGCCACAGGAAGGCTGAAGGCACGCAGAGTGCCCTCCTTGGATTTGAGCAGGGATCTGGTATTTTCTTATCACTTTGCTGTACCTTGAGAATGCCTCATGCCCGGCAGGTACAGAAACAAGTGGGACTGACCACGAGGTCACCTGACTCCTGGCTTTGTCCCTCTGCAGCCTCCCCGCTTTGCTGCAAGCCCTGGGGCTGTTTGCTGGGAGCACAGGCTGTTCCTGCAGCCTGCCCCAGTGGGGTCGGGGCAGAGGGGGCAGCAGGCAGTGCCCCAGCCGCATGTGCAGCGTACTGCCCTCAGCCATTCCCACTCATCTTCTGAGTCCGGGAGTGGGCAGTGCTGCAGCTGAAAAAATGGATGTTGGATTTTCCCCTCCTCCCCAGGGCTGGTGTTGGGGCGAGGGGTGGCTTCTCTGGGTCAGGAAGGGGAACGCTGCTCCCTGGGTGCCGCCTTTGCTGTGTTTGGGGTGTTGTCTTTGGGGATTTCAGCTGTGATGACTCTTTCTCTCCTTGTCCCCAGCGTGCAGAACAGGAGATCTTCGAGAGGTCAGTACCCAGCTGCTCCTGCTCCTTTCCCTGACCCTGCTCCAGGCTTACCCTGCTCCAGGCTTTCCCTGCTCCTGCTCTGCACCTGCATCCCCACAGCTCCCATGCTGCGTGCCATGGCTCAGGCACCCCATGACACCTCTTTTGTCCCTCCTGCTGCTTTTGGTGTGGACAAGGACAGAGCGTGGAGGGGCCAGCGTGGCCTCTTGTCTGTGCTCCATGTGCTTTGCCAGAGCAGCAGCCCTTGCTTATGGGAGAACTTCTCCAGCTCCTTAGGAAACCACAGGGCTTGCTGGGAGATGGAGCAGGGCTGCTGGCAGGAGGTGGGATGGTCTGTGCTCCGTGCTGGGGGTGGCTGGCCCAGCATCTCCCCAGCTCTGCTCGGGCAGGGAGAGCCAGGTGCAGGTGTCAGTGTCCCCAGCAGCCCCACCGGTTCTTCCTGAGGAGGCACCTTGGTGGCTGTGTTTATATTTAATCCATTTAATTTTATTTAAGTGATTTATTTCTGTGGCTACTGTGAGGGTGCTGGCCCTGGCTGAGCTGTGCTGCCCAGAGGGTTTTTGGGGTATCTGTGCCTCTGGAGGGTGTGGAATGGGCCACAGCTCATCTCGAGCAGCCTGTGCCACAGCCTGTCCTCACAACCATCAGTTCTGTGGGTGCTGCAGGCCTCAGGAGCCAGCAAATCCCCTGGCTCTGTGCTGGGTGGAACCTGGTGTCCTGGCTTGCTCTGTGCTCAGACCGCGGGGCTCTGGCACCAGAGGGAAGTCTGATTCTCTCCTGTTCATTGTGCTCCCCGGGTACCCTGATGGCTGCTCTCAGACACATTTATTTACCCTGTGTCTGCTGAGTGAGGAGCTGTTGACTCAGGCTGCTGGGACGTTTTACAACACTGCAGCCCTTTCACGAGGCACTGTAAGCAAAGCCAACCGAAAGTATCACTCGGGCTGAGAGCTGGCCCAGACACCCCTGCTGTGGTCTCTCTGCAGCCAGAGCTCCTCTTTCACCTCTGCCATGCCTCCTCCTGATCTTTGCAAACACCTCCTGGCACAATAAATCATTGTATTTTGAAACAACTCTTGTTTTCCTTTGCTAGGACAGAGGTGGCGGAGGGAATCTTGGAGCCACAGGAGTCCCTGAAGTTAAACTTTAATCAGACCTGTGTTCAGAGTCCACTGCTGCATCGACTGTGGGCCTCTGCTGTGCTCTGCTGCCTCGCAGGTCAGTGTCTTGCTCACATCTCATGTGCTCCAGGGATTCCTGCACCCTCACTCGTGTTGTGCCCAAAGAAACACCCTCATGCTCTGCCAAAACTTCCTGATGCTGTGTCCTGTCCCTCTGCTCTCCCAGCCCCTGCTCATTTCTTGGAGCCCTCCAATCAGGGAGGCAGCAGCAGCTGTGGGAGGTTTAGGGGGAGCAGTGGGGGCTCCAAGCAGGTTGTGGCTCGGGGAAGAACGGGAGTTTGAAAAGATTGTGTTTTATCAGCTCTGTGGCTTTAACATTGCGTGGTTTCTTTTGCCGTTTCCTGGCTCTCTCGGTGACAGCAGTGAAGCTGATGCTGCTGTGGGGATCTCTGTCACAGAAATCTCTGTTCACAATGTTCAGCATCGGGCTGCTGGGGCCTTGGAGAGGGTGGTTTCATCGGTGGGGTGTCTGTGAGGCTCTGACCAGTGCAGTGAGCAGTGAGTAGGTGGAACAGCTTTCTGGTCACAAGCCCAGGTTGTGGCTGTGCACGAGCTGCTGGTTCCAGAGCTGTTGGTGCTCTGGCTCAGCTCCTGCTGTGCAGCTGAGGCTGCACGGGAGGCATTTACCAGGTCTCTGATGGGCTCTGGGACTGGTTTACCTGGTTGGTGCTGGCTGTGTTAGGCAGGGAAAGACGTTTTTCCTGCGGCTGTGATGTGCTTGGATTGCTGGTTGTGAAATGTTTGCTTTTACTCTGGTTTCAGTCTGTTGTTAGAGTATCTCAAATGTATTTTTTGTTTCTCAGAGGTGGTGACCTCCTTTGTAATTTGCCTTATGAACAATCCCTAGGCTTGTTTTCCCAAAGCTTCTGTACAAACTTCTGATTTCTGCTCATCTTGCCATGATTCTGATGAGCTGTTTCCAGTTGTTCCCTATTTCCAGGCCCCTCTCAAGGTCTGCACTTCGGGCTTTTATGGCTCTCATGGTTTTAACTTGAGAATCTATGCTTTGAGCAGCACCATCATGTGTTTCTTTTACTGCAAACTCTGGTGTCGCTCTCCCTTTGTGATTCCTTTCCCTCTTTGGAATCTGTGAGTGCTGGCACTTGTGGAAGGTGTCCCTGTAGGATGTTGGGACTTGGTGATCTTTGAGGTCCCTTCCAACCCAAATCACTCCGTGATTCCATGCCAGCCCCTGCAGCGGTGCATTGACGGTGTCACACAGAATCCCAAAGTTGTTCAGGTTGGAAAAGACCTCCAAGACCATCAAATCCAACCTGTGGTCACCACCTTGTCACCCAGAGCAGAGCACTGAGTGCCACACGCAGTCATGCCTTGGACACCTCCAGGGATGGTCGATCCAGCACCTCTCTGGACACTCCCTTCCAGTATTTCACAGCCCATTCCGCGAAGAAATTCCTCCTGAAAGAATCAGCTAAGCAGGTTCTCAGTGTTCACAGCCCCAGAGTCAAGCAGGAAGCCTTTCTCTCATTTTCTTTGTTGGGACAGGGTTTTTGTAAGGATTCCTCTCCCAAGAGCGCCCCTGTGTAAAGTAATGACTTTAAGGCATGTGATTCTTGTGGGTGTGCTGCTGCACTTACTGCACAGGAATTCCATTCTGTTTGGGGTTTTTGAGTGTGTGGTTACGTTTCATATGTCATTACTGCATGCTGAGCATGCCTGGTGTATCCTTGTGGATCTCATCTGTCCACAGTCCACCCAGGACCAAGCCTTGGAGATTTAGCATTAACTGCAGTGGTCTGAGCTTTCCTTAAGACACAGTAATGTTGTCACTTTGTGGTCCCTTCTCCCAAACGCAGGTGAGCAGGTGGCTGTCTTGTTTATTTGCTTGAAAACAGAAAACTCCAAGCCTTGACAGCTTGCTCCATAACCTCTCAAAAACTTGGAAAACAGCAGCAAAAGGGCCCCCGTTTCACTCTTAAAAATAAACACGATCCCTTTGATGCCTTCACTTGGCATCCAGGCTTCTGTACCACTTCTGTTTGGGGTTGGCAGCTTCTTCCTTACACCAGGAGATGATGTAAATCTCCTGGCACTGTTTTTGGAGGGACCTCGGTTCATGGGGACTTGGATTTTTAAAAGCAGTCAGATGTGCTGCTGCTCACACAAATGTGCTCCCCAGAGCTGTTAACCATGGGAATTTATTGTCCCAGAACCCCTCATCTCCCAGGGCCACCCCGAGGGATACAGGACACAGAGAAAATAGACTTGGGGGTGAGGTGAATTCCCAGTGGAATCGTTCATCAGAATTGTATGTCAAAATCCAGATTTAATCATGACAAAACACTGGTGTGAGGGGCAAAATTTGCTGATTTGAATGACTCTGCTATTACTTTGCCAGCACTTGCCCTCCCTCAGATGCTCCCCTGGAGCTGCAATTCCACAGCAAAGGCACGGGGGTGTCACTGGGGTGGTGTTCCCCTGCACAGACCACCAGAACGCAGCCCTGGGTTAGCTGGGTGTTGCATAACAGGAGGTTTTAGTGCCCTCCTTCTGCCAGAGGAAGATAAAGTCTGGTGCTGCTCTGTTTTCTATGAATTCAGAGCAGCATTTGGCTTCCTGGAAAGCCGCCCCGCGCACCAGCAGCGTGGGCAGCCCCAGAACCCTGTGGAGAGCTCAGGCTTGGCTGCTGCGTGGGGCAATCAATCATCAGATGAATGAGGCTGGCAGCTCCTGCAGAAGGAAGTGCTGGCAGCTCCTCTTTGGGCTCACTCTTGCAAGAACTCCTGACATGCACGGGTGCGTGGCACTGACATGCAAAGGGATAACTCAGCCTCGGTTCATCTGCCCGGAGCACCTGAGGAAACCCTGGAGCATTGCTGTGCTGCTGGGTGCTGTTTGCTGTTAGAGGGATGCTGACCTGGCTCCTGGAGCAGGTTGGGCTCTGGGGTGAGCCTGTTCAGGTCATCCTTTGGTTCTTTAAGGGCTCATCCTGCTGGGTGCTGGGTGCTGAGCAGAGGGTGTTGGGCAATGGCTGGCACTGGCCGGGCAGAGCTGCTGGCAGGGCTGGGAGAGCCACTGACTCAGCCACTCCAGCCCTGTTTCCATGGTGGTTTGAGACCTAAAATGAGTAAAGTGAGGGTGGGGGAAGGCAGGGCAAGGAGTGGCACCTGCTGGCAGGAGCTGGGTCTCCTCGGGAGCCGGTGAGTCCGCTGGCATCAGCCTCATCCCTGCTTCACAGATTTGGGGAGTCGGGGACATCCTTGTGCAATTCCACAGTCTGCAGACCCACGGAGGGAGCTCAGGGGAGAGTGTGCAGCCAGGGCAGGGCACCACGATCTCAAAGGTCTTTTCCAACCGTAACAATCCTGTGATTCCGTGCTTTTGAAGTGGTGCAGACCCCCAGTGGGTGCAGTGTCCTCTGGCCAGCCTGGTTCACCCCGGGCTGCTGCTGGCTGGGTTTGTGCAGCTGGGCACCCCCTTCTTTCACAGCAAAGCCAGACCCAGCCACAGCCATGCCCAGCTCTGAGCCTGGTGCCGCCTCCCCCCACCGCTGCTCCCAGCACCTCAGGGGGGGTTGATCAGCGCCTGGGGCTTTGTAGCAGGAAAGAGATTTCCCTGCCCGGCCCTCTCCGGTCCTGTTTTTCCGGCTTTGCAGGTTTTCTGCACACAGCCCTCCCGTTCTTGCCAGGCTCTTGGCTCCCCTGGCTGGGGGAGGAGCAGCCAGGTCCTGCTCACCCACTGTGGGGGTGGGAAAGGACAGGAATTGAGATTTGGATCTCTCCCAAAAGTGGGCTGAACCAAACCTGGTGAGTTCTGTTTCGTGGGGAGTCAGGCCAGGGTCAGAGGAGGACGAGCAGGGCTTCTGGTGCAAGGTGGGGAGGTGTCTGGTGAGTCTGGGCTTTGATGAGTCTGTGCCTCGTTCTGGCCCTGGCTGAGAGGAGAAGCTGTGGCACCCAGCCTGAGCCCCCCAGCACTGTCACCCTGGGGAGCAGGTGGGGCCCCAGGGGTGATGTGTGAGGAGAGGGTGATTGCACTTGTGTTTCTGGTGGCCATGACTACCTCAGGTGGTGGCCACCGAGTCAGTGCTCACCAGTGGCTTCTCTTGCAGGCTCACAGGAGATTCACATCGATGAGAAAACCCTGAGCCCCCACCTCAGCCTGTCGGAAGACAAGAGAACCCTGACCTTCAGCCCCAAGAAAGCAAAGGTGGACTTGGACTGCCCCGAGCGCTTTGACCACTGGCCCAATGCTTTGGCCACTGCACCTTTCCACTCGGGGGTGTGTGCCTGGAAGGTCAGCGTGGAGCAGAGCTGTGCCTACAAGCTGGGGGTTTGCTACAGCTCCGTGCCCAGGAAGGGCTCTGCCAACGAAGGCCGCCTGGGCTTCAACGCTGCCTCCTGGGTGTTCTCACGCTACGACAAAGAATTCCGGTTCCTGCACGCGGGGCAGCCCCAGCCCGTGGAGCTGATCAAGGCCCCGGCAGAGATCGGGGTCCTGCTGGACTTTGCGGGGGGAGAGCTGCTCTTCTACGACCCCGACTCCTGCGCCATCCTCTTCTCGCACCGCGAGGCCTTCCCGGAGCCCGTCTACCCGGTCTTTGCCGTGGCTCACCAGAGCATCTCGCTGGTGCCGTGAGCGCGGCGTGGCCGCGTGGGACTGTGTGTGCTCTGGGGAGGGAGCCCAGCAGGGCTCTGGGCTGTGTGCAGGGGCCTCAGACAACACCTGCCTTCAACTACACCTGTTCCTCGTGTGTTTTCCGCTGCTTTCCTCTCCTCCATGAGCCTACACCCTGTGCTGGGGTGGGGGGTTGGGGAATACCTGCCTGGGCCAGCTGCTCTTAGGTGAATTGTTTAATTTCTGCCCCACCAAAGGCAGTTTCCAGGCTGCTGGTGGGCTCGAGGAAAGGGGAAAAATAGTAAGGGATATGGAGAAATGCAGGGAGGGGGCTCGTGGAAAGGGACACACTGTGCTCTACAACTCCCTGAAAGGAGGGTGGAGCCAGGTGAGGCTTGGGCTCTGCTGCCAAGCAACAGTGAAAGGACAAGAGGGAACGGCTTCAAGATGTGCCAGGGGAGGTTTAGGTTGGATAGAGGAGAAAATTTCTTCACTATAAGGGTGGTCAGGCCCTGGTGGTGGAGTCACCATCCCTGCAGGGGTTTAAAAGGCGTTGTGGATGTGGCACCTGGGGACGTGGTTTAATGGTGGCCTAGGCACCTGTTGGGGGAACAGCTGGACTCGATCTTAAAGGTCTTTTCCAGCCTAAATGATTCTGTGATTCTCTGACTGGGACAGAGCTGGAGACACTTTTGGGAGGAGCTATCCCATTGCAGAGCAGGGACAGTGCAGGGGCTGTCCCCTATGGGGGAACCATGCTGGGACAGGGGCACTGCTGAGGGCTGTGGCCATGTCCAAGCAGAGGAACGAGCAAAGAGCAGCAGAAAGAAACCAAACCTGAGCGTCCCAAGGGAGTGGGGTTTGAGTGGAATGTGGTGCAAACACAGGGAGCTGATGGCAGCAGGCAGGGAGGAATGAGGGGTGTAGGACTGGAGTTGGGCTTGAAAAATGGGTTTAAAATGGTCATCTTTATTTCTCACTACCCAAATCAGTAAAGTTTGTTAATTGGCAATTCATTAAGTGAAATTGCCCAACTCCAGACTGTTTTGCCCACAGCAGGAGACCTGCAGGCACCTCCTGCCTGCCAACTGCTGTTGGGAAGGGGGGAATGTTGGTGAGGGGGCAAAGCTGGGGTACACTGAGGGGTGCAGGGCCTGGGCAGGGGTGTCCCTGGTGCTCTGTGTGGACAACCCTTCCCTGGGACAGGGCCAGCACTTGCCCTAGGGGGTGCTGGAGCCTGTCCCTGGGGTGACTGAGAAGGGATAAACCTCAGTATCTGCCTCCATCTCCTGCCAGTATGAGCCTCTGGAGTGACCCAGTCCCAGCCCCGTCAGGGGAAGACACCACTGCTGCCCCCCTTCTGTGGTGTTTTTAGAGCCATGGAACACATCAGCAGCACTGCTGGCTGTCAGAAATGTTTTATTGCATGAACACTCCTGCTCCACAGGCAGCTCTCACTCACTGCCCTTCCCTGCCCACCTGGCAGCAAGGAATCCCGTGTCAGGACAGCTCAGCACTGGCAGCAGCGCTGGACCCCTCCGAACCGCAGCTACCCCTTCTCGATGCGAGCCAGGAGGTGGCTGAGCGTGGGCAGGACGTGCTCGGGGGGCACCTCTGGCCCCTCGCCGTGCCCGGCGGCCCGCAGCAGGAAGCTGTGCATGCCCGCGGCCCGCGCTGCCCGGTAGTCGCGGCTGTAGTCATCGCCGATGTGGGCCGCCTGCTCGGGCCGCACCCCGCCCAGCCGCAGCGCCTGCTCGAAGATGCGCCCGTCCGGCTTGGCGCAGCCCGCGGCCTCGGAGGTCAGCACGAACTCGAAGTGGTGCCGCAGGTTGCACTGCGAGAGGATGACTTCCAGCCGGCTGTCGAAGTTGGAAACGACTCCCATGCGGAAGCCGAGCTGGCGGCAGCGGCTCAGGGTCTCGGCGGCCCCCGGCAGCAGCTCCCAGGTGTGCGAGCTGCAGTAGTCGCGGTAGAGCTTTTCCGCCAGCTTGGCCAGCGCCGCCTCGTCCTGCACGCCCGAGAGCCTGAAGCTCTGCTTGACAACATCCAGCCACCACTGGCGGGAGCTGAGCCCCTGGCCGAGGCCGTAGTTGGGGAAGCGGCGGCTCTGGGCCCCGTACACCTCTCGGAAGGAGCGTCCCAGGGCCTCCGGCTGCACCTGCAGCCCGTGGGCCCGGGCCTCGGCCGCGTAGCTCTGGCCCACGGGCAGCCGCAGCTGCAGCAGCGTGTCCTTCACGTCCCAGGTCAGCAGGCGCAGCCTGAGCATGGCCTCAGCACCGCCCGGGGACACGGCCCAGCCCCGCCGTGCCGCTCACATCAGAGAGCTGCGGGCACCCCGGCCCCTCTTCCACCTCAGTCCAAGTGTGGGTGTTCCCCGGGGGATGGGCTCAGGGCTCCTCTGGGGTCAGCACGGAGACGCGGCAGGGAGGGCAAACCCCGCTCCGAGTGCCAGGGGCAAAGTCTGCCGGGCCGGGGCACTGCCCACGTGGGAGCTGCGGCCGGGGCGGGCGGGGCACCGGGGCTGGATCCGGGCTGGGGGGCCGGGGCACGGCCGGGGTATCCGGGCCGGGAGCCCCGGTGGAACGTAGGTGCGGGCTCCCTGCGTCCCCCCGGGTCCCCCGGCGCCCGGAGGTGCGGGGCGGGCCCGGCGCTCACCGGGCCGACCTCCCGGGGCGCGGGAGCTGCAGGGGCTGCGGGTGTGCGCGGTGCCGTGGCCCACCTGCGCCGCTGCCCGGAACACCCGCCCATCCCGGAACACCCGCCCATCCCGGAACACCCGCCCCTCCCGGCATTCCCGCCCCTCCCGGAACTCCCTCCCAGCCCGGAGAGCCCGCCCCGGCCGCAATGGCCGCGCTCAGGGCCGGCCCGGCGCCTCCCGCAGCCAGCGCAGCAGCTGCGGTGTGAAGTAGGTGATAATGATGTCGGCCCCTGCGGAGAGACGAGACGCTGGAGCCAGCCCGGGGGGACACGGGGGGATGGAGGGGGGACACGACACGGGGGCCGCAGCCTCACCTGCGCGCCTGAAGGCCGTGATCGCCTCCTGCACCGCCGCCTCCAGGCTGAAGGCGCCGGCCTGCGCCCCGTGCCACAGCATGGCGAACTCCCCCGAGACGTGGTACACGGCCAGCGGGTGCGTGGGGTGCTGCGGGAGCGGGTCAGCGGCGGGGACAGCCCGGGCCGCCCGCGCCGTCCCCTCCCGGCACGGCCCGCGGTGCTCAGCGCCCGTCCCGCACACAGAGCCCCTCCCCAGAGCCCTCCGTGCCACCAGCAGCTCACCCGAGCCTTGACGTCCCTCACGAGGTCCAGGTAGGGCATCCCCGGCTTCACCATCAGCACGTCCGCGCCCTCCCGCACGTCCCGGTCCTGCCGCGGCAGCGCGGGGACAAGGACAGGCTGTTTTCCCAGCAGTTTGGAGCCGGTGGTTGTTCTCCCAGGAGGGGTCACAGGAGACTGAGCCCCTCATGGCCAAGGGGGCTGCTGCTCCCTCACCACATGTAGTGCCCAGGGAGAGCTGATGGCTGTGAGTCCCTGGACCTGACACCCCAAGCCACAGCAGGACATGGGGACAGCAACTGCACAGCTCGCAGTGCCCAGACCTCGGGCACACACTGGGACCAGCACTGCCAGGCTGGAGCACTCATTGAAGGGGAAGACCCTTGACCATTTGCCTCCCACCCTGTTGCTCTCCCCAAGCCCTGCTTGATGTGATCACCCAACCCCCACTGAGGGTGTCCCACCCCACAGCCGTAACCCCACACCCCACACTCACCCCACAGCCGTAACCCCACACTCACCCCACTGAGGGTGTCCCACCCCACAGCCGTAACCTCACACCCCACACTCACCCCACAGCCGTAACCCCACACCCCGCACTCACCACGGCACGCATGGCCAAGCCGCGGGCGCCCGGGGGCAGCTGGTAACAGCGCCGGTCCCCAAAGGCGGGTTTGGACAGCGCCGCGTCCCTGCAGAGGGGCAGAGGGCACGGGGTGAGGAACCCCTGCCTCCCACCTCGTACAGCTTCAGAAACACGAGGACAGGCCAGGACAAGCATCTGAGTCATGAAGCCAGAAAAAGGGGGCACTCCTGACCCAGTTCAGCACGCAGGGATTGCTCTGGGAGGTCCTACAGGCCCAGGCTGGCCCTGGGAGCTGTTTCAACATCCACTGTCCTCTCCATGCCCAGAGTCTGGGTAAAATTGTGTCAGGCTCTTTTCCAAGGCAGGCTCCTTGGGGATTCCACGCTGGGGTCAGGCTGTTCTTGGGACAAGGTCTAACAGCTGACTAAGCTGAGGCTTGTCCCTGAAGTCACCCTGTGGGGCAACACTGACTCCTGTGACTCCTCACTGCTCCTGGAAGCTGGAGGCATCTCCCTCTGTGCCTGCCTTGCCACCAGCACCTCGGACAAGCAGGTGAAGGGGTGGAATGGAAGATCACCCAAGTGACCTTCCTGCCAGCCAGCCTCTCCTGGGCCCCATACATTTGTCTCCTTTTTGCATGAAGTAGGAGAAGGGTGCTGCAAAGTGACCAGTGTGGCCCCAGGTGTGGCCCAGGCTCTGGGCAAGCCTCTTTCCCAAGGAACTCCCTGGGAATGCACTCCCAGCCAGCCTGGCCCCAGCTGGGCACACCTGGCAGAGGGACAGACCCACCTGAAGGGGCCGTAGAAGCACGAAGCAAACTTGGCGCTGTAGCTCATCACTGAGACCTGCGGGACAGAGAGGGGCCGTGAGGGCTGTGAGCCTGGGACAGCAGAGATTCCCTCCCACGGCCCTTTATCCTCCCCCTGCCAGAGGTCTGGCCCCTCACCACGCCTGGGCCCAGGCAAGGACATTCCCTCCTGTGTGTGCCGGGGCAGGGAAATGCCCGTGGCACCACGGTAGGGGCATGCCCCTCCTGCCACTTGCCCTGTCCCGCTGTGCTGCAGCCTCCCGTGGATGGGGCTCCTGCCTGTGGCACACGCTCACCTTGTTGCCCAGGTCGTTGGAGATCAGCGCCTGCTTCATGGCCGCGATGCGCCCGTCCATCATGTCCGAGGGGGCCACGATGTGGCAGCCTGCAGGGACGGACGGGATGGGGATGCTGGGGAGCACTCGAGGCTTTGGTGCTGCTGGGGACAGCGTGGGGCGGGCAGGGGAGCCCTCCCAGTAGGAGCCAGGCCCAGTTTGGGTCTGCCCAGAGTGAGAGAGGGGCGGCTCTGTGAGAGCCAAACTGGGCTGTCAGGGTGCCCAGGGTCCCCACCTGCTTTGGCATAAGCCAGCGCCACCTCCGCCAGCCGCTGGCAGCTGAGCTCGTTCTGGATGGTGCCATCTTCACGCAGGATGCCTGGAGACAAACCTGGGGTCACAGAGGGGAGGGACAGCAGGTGCCTTGGTCCCCAGCGGGGAGGGTGGCTCTAGGGACAAGCTGTGGAGATGCTCAGAGCAGCAGCGGGGAACTCGATGAGTTAAGGGAGGTGGGTAAGGACCAGGAGCCCTCCAGGGACTGGACACAGCAGTGTGGGTGCTCCAGGGAAGGGAGGGCAGAGGTGGGGGACACGGAGAGGTGCTCACACTGAGCTGGCCTGAGGGAGGGGCTGTGCCTCCCACCCTGTGGTCAGAACCCAGGAGAGGTTGCCCAGGCTCAGCTACACCAGTACAGGGAAGCCAGGACTTGGAGCAGGAGCTGGCCAGACCCACCACAGAAAATGGCAAATGCCAGGGGCAGGAGAAGGCCCAGAGCACAGCCCTGCCCGCGGCCGTGCTCACCGCAGTGCCCGTGCGAGGTGTATGGGCACAGGCAGACGTCGCAGGCAATCAGCAGCTCCGGGAAGGTGGAGCGGATCTTGCGGATGGCCTGGATGGCAGGAGTGCCCTCGGCATCGGCAGCAGAGCCCCTCTCATCCTGTGAGGACAGAAACACCTCAGCACACACAGCTGACACTTCCCAGCGGCTGCTCCATGGCAGCAGCTCTGCCCAGGCAGCATTTCCTGAACTGTGGGACCCCACTGAGGGAAAAGGGCGATGGAGAAGCTGCCCCTGGGCAGCAAGGGCAGGTTTTGGGGCCACCTGCAGAGCTCTGGGGGCTTTCTGGGTGTCATTGCAATGTCCCATCTGCTGCTGCTGTGGGCTGTAAGCACAGCCAGAGACCCTGAACTGCTCCTGTTTGATCTGGAGACCCCCCTGCCCAGCCCCACATTGCTCTGACAGCCCTGTGGCTACCCCAGCACCCCCACACATGCACTGACCTTGTGGACCTTGCTGGGCACCCCAAAGATGAGCACACACTTGAGGCCGTCTTCGACGAGGGGCCGCAGCATCCCCTCCAGCTTGTTCACTCCATACCTGAGCAGGGCAAAGGGGAGCAGCTGCCAGAACCCCCGACCTGCTCTGTGGGGAGAGCTGGCCTGGGACTGGGATGCTGCTCTGGGACTGGGATGCTGCTCTGGGACTGGGATGCCGCTCTGGGAGCAACCCAGCTTCACCAAGCAGTGGCTGGAGGTACAGGGGAGGTGCTGCTGAACACTGGGAGGAACAATCTGAGCCCTTATCTGGGGCTCCAGGAGCGCTATCGGCCCAGCAGGGACTCTGCTCTGGAAGGATGGGCATTCCCTGCCCTCGGAGCCCTTATCTTGGTGTCCCTGTTGCAGCTCCAGCCCCCTTCCCATCAGAGCAGCCCTGCCCAAAGCCCTGCTGATGTGGCAGCAGATGCAGGCAGGAGCTGCCAGTCCAGTGGGATCCAGAGCAGGCCCAGATCCCACATCCTTGCAGAGGTTTTCTGGCTGCTGCTGGAAACCCTGTTCACTTCCAGCCTCCCTGTGTGCCCAGCCCACACACCCTGGGAATGCTCTGGGGCAGAGCCAGACCCTGGTGCTGCCCCTCCCAGTACCGATACTTTTCCAGCATTCCCTGCATGATTTCCTCCACTCCCGTAGTGGATGAACATTCCCACTTTGCCTGATGCCGGGAGATCTCCAAAGCAGGAAGCCGAGGGTTGGAAGCTCCCCCGTGGCTCATGCTCAGGGCATAAACCAACCCTGCTCAGGCCCAGGGCACAGCAGCGGCTGGGCTGGATCCATACCTGGCTTGTCCAGGAAGGCTGGGAATCGGCTCCACGGCATCAGGGCTGTCACTGTGGGAGGCAGGACAGGGACATGAGGACTCGGTGTGAGAAGGGAGCCCCTCTCCCAGACTTGTCCACAGCAACTCTGAACCTGTTTGAGAGCTCAGGGGGCGGCGGGGATGGAGTCACCCTGAGCCAAGTCTATCCCTGAGCCAGGGGGCCGGGGCTCACTCACGTGACAAAAATGGGGTAGATGAGGTTGGAGGCGTCGAAGGCGGTGGCCGTGCTCTGCCAGGAGCGCAGCACGGGGTGGAAGTAGCCGCTGTGGAGAACGGACTCTGCCTGCATGGTGGGCTCTGCTGCTCAGGGAAGGAGACTCTGAAACACCAAAAGAAACCAGAGGGGTCCTGCTGAGCTGCTGCTCTTGGCACACGTGAGGAGGGGGCTGGGATCCAGGCAGGCACGGCAGGACTGCCCCTGTCCCGTGCCAGGCCATGAGCTGCAGCCCAGGCAGCTCCACTGCACCCACCCCGGGCAGCCTGGGATGCTGCAGGACCCCCATCAGTCACAGCACAGTCCCACTGACATCAGTGACTCCTCCCCACAAAACCCCCAGTTCTGTGCATGAAACCCCCGTTTCCAGCCGCTGACAGCCTCCTCCAGCAGAATCTCCTCTCCCTGAGCCCCGAGAGGGTCATTCTGCATTCATTTTACTTTTCCTCAGTGCTGAGAAACCGTGTGACACAGTTTTTGTATGGAGAGGATACAGAGCTGCTCTGTGTGATCTTTAAGGTCCCTTCCACCCCAACCACTCCATGATTCTGTGTAGCACAACGGATTTATGGCCACAGTGTGAAGGTGCAGTTACAGAAGAGTAGGGGCACTGGAGGAGAGGCACAGGATCATCCTGGGGCTCTAAACCTGTCACACATCTCTGACAGCTACACAGCTCCAGTGGCCACTTACTGCTGGATAAAGAAAACTCTGGAGTTGGGCAAAACTGATTTCAGAGATAACAAAACTTACACATGAATCAATCTAGCTCGTGGTTGAAACTTCTTCTGTAGCAATGTCCTCTAGCCGATCTAGTAATAACTCTGTGATCAACCATTAAGAATTGCATTTCCATGAGGGCTCAATTCCCACCACCATGTTGCTGGTGGATGTGACGGAAGGGGCTGTGGGAAGGGAGCTCTCCTGGGACGAAGTGCTTGGCTGCGGCGCAGAGGAACAGCTGCAAACCCCACCAGGAGCAGCTCCAAGGACTTCTGGCTGCTCACACAGGGCCACATCCCCCGAACACCCCTGCAGAGGCGCTGGGGTGCCCTGGGAGACAAAGCTCCTGCTGGAGAACATGGATTTCTGGGAGCTGGAGCCTGAGGGAAGTGGGCAGGAGCAGAGCTGAGATGGGGTTCTGAAAGAGCAGGCGGATTCCTGGGCAGGGCAGGGCTTCCCCAGGGAGATGGAGCAGCAGGAGGATGGGACCCATCTCAGGCATCAGCCTCAGTCCCATCCCAGGAGGGATTCCCCAGGAGGGATTCCTTCGCTGACCCCCAGCCTGCATCCAGCTCTCTCCGGAGAACAGGCACAGCTCACAGCTGTGAATCCACAGAATCCCACAGAAAGTTTTACACCGGCACCCAGGACACCAGCCAGTAACAGAGCTGGGCAGGAGACGGCTCAGTGCTTCTGGAAAACCTTTAATATGAGGTGTTTCACCTGTTTTACACACTCAAGGCCCTTCAGATGTTCTAATAAGAAGCCAAACTCTGTGTGTCAGAGCAGCCCAGTGCACAGGACACTTGGAACAAAGGGGAATTGTGTTCAGTCCAGGGCTGGAATTGAGCTTCTCACGCCCCAAGGAATCGCTTCTGCTTGGGGATGGGGAAAGGCCCCTCTCGGTTAGAGGGTTACACGTATAAAAACCCTGACTAAAACCATCAGGTGGTGCTCGTGGGGGATGCAGAGCAGCTGACGGGCACGCTGGCAGTGTCATGGCATCCCCTGGCAAGTCATTTTTAGCCCTTGGAACGCTGCCGGCCCAGTCCTTACCCCAGGGAAGGGGACAGCCCTCGGGTGAACCGGAGCTGGCAGCTCCAGCAGGCGCCTGGCTCCAGGCAGGGCTCCAGGCAATGGCAAACAAAGGGCTCAGTGAACAAAACCCACCTCGAGAATCCAAAAAATGCTTTAAACAGTTAATCCCAGCAGAGGGAGGGGAGGGGGCCGGGTGGGACCAGGGGCACCTGACTGTGTGGGACAGACAGATAGAGGCCCCAGCCCCAGGAACGGCGCTCCGGAGCGAGGAGGAGCCGGGACCGGCGGGATTGCAGCGCCCAGATAAGAGCGGCACGGGCGGGTCCCAGGCTGCTGGGCAGGGTCCTGCTTCCCAGCCCCACGTCCAGGACAGGCTGCTGCCCACGCAGGGCAGCCGCTGGGACGAGGGCACCGTGGGGACATCGGGCAAGGAGGGCAGGAACGCGGAGCGAGGGCTGCAAGGGTGTGCAATGGGGACATTGCGCCACCCGCTGCGCCCCGGGCTGGGGCTGCTCCCCGCGAGATCCCTCCGGGCTCCCGGCAGAGTAAATTCACCTGTCTCTATCATCCATGGCCCAAACCTGACTTTCCGAAGCGCTTTGCTCCGTGCGCCGGAGGAGTTCAAGGACAGCTCGGCAGCAGAGCGGCTTCACCTTTGCTCCTTCTCCCTGGGACCGGCCCGAAGCCGAGCCCAGAGCGGTGCCCATCGCCCGGGGCCTCGCTGCTCTCCAGGGACGAGCAGCCACCTCCCAACGGGAGAACCCGGCACACGCTGGCCCTTGGGGACAATTTTCGGGGCCGGGCTGGAGCCAAACCCGACGCTGCTCCGGCTCCCGGCAGCCCCCCAGGAGCTGGCAGAGTTTGTTCCCGGCCAGGATGTGTCCCAGCAGTTCAGGACACACAGGCTCACGTGGCCTCAAACTTCGCCGCACAACTCTTTAGCTAAACCCCAGGGACCTGCAAGCTCCCAAATCCCAGGTGGGGACGCACTGGGGTGTTCTAGGCAAGTGCAGTTCCCCAGGCAGACAACGGAGCTGTGGGTTAATTAACAGCCACTAACGAAGGCCAAGCTATTACAGGGTTAATTACCAGCTACCTACGAAGGTCAAGCTGTCAGGGCAGCTTTCCTGCTCCAGGATGGAAACGGGGATGCTCAGGGGTCTGGAATTACACCCCAGGACACGCGCGAGCTCAGCACCGACGCCAGCTCGCAGCATCACACGCTGCTCGGTGCTTCCCCCGCCGTTGCCACGGTTACCGAGCAAAACCCGAGCAAAACCCGAGCAAAACTGAGCAAAACCCGGGTTGTCCTTGCTGCGTTACCCGGGGCTGCCATTCCCGCCTGCTCCCAAGCGCCGCCGGGCCCCGTCCCTGCATTCACTGCCCGGCAGCCCTGCCAGGGGCCGGGGTCGGGGACCGGAGAAGGGGCGGCCGGCCCGGCCCCAGCTGCGGTCGCCGCTCCCGGTCCCGTTCCCGGTGCGGGTCCCGGTCCCGGCACTCACCGAACGCCGCGTCCGCTCCGGCCGTGCGACAGTGACCGCGATCTGCATAGCCACGCCCACTCATTAGCATGGCCCCGCCCCCGCGGAGGGGCTGGCGGGAAGTCTCGCGGCGGAGCGCGGGAAAGGCGCGGGGGGCGCGGGAACGGCGCGGGGGGCGCGGGAACGGCGCNGGAGGCAGAGTGATCCCGATGTGCGGTGCTGCAGGGGCACCTGGAGCCAGGTTTGGGGGTGCTGCACGGGGACTCAGAGCCAGGGTTGGTTGTACTGGGGGGCATGGAGCAGGATTCTGGGGTGCGGGGGGGTCAGAAAGCAGGTTTTGGGTGTTCGTGGAGGCTGGAGCAAGGTTTGGGGGTGCTGGAGGGCCATGCAATGCAGTTTTGGGGTGCTGCAGGACCCAGAGCCAGATTTTGGGGTGCTGAGGGGGCATGGAGCAGGGTTTTGGGATGCTGGGGGTCCATGCAGTCCAGTTCTAGGGTGCTGTGGGAGGACCTGGAGTCAGGTTTCAGGATTCTGGGGCGGCTGGAGTGGGGCACTGGGGCGCTGTGAGGGTTTGGTTTAAGGAGCATGGCTGAGAGGCTGTGGTGGTGTGGAGCAGGGTTTTGGGGTGCTGCAGAGGAACCTGGAACGGGGCTTTGAGGTGCTGGGGGTCTGCCAGGCCCAGGGAGGCCCAGACCTCTGCCTTGGTCTCCCAGAGCTGGGGAGATGCCAGGATCAGGTTTAGTGCAGGATATTCTGCAGTTCCCACACCAAAGCATCATTCCCTGACCGCTCCAGTGCAGAAACCCTGGATCCAGATCCTGGATCTGTCCCTCCAGCCTAGAGCCTCTCCCTGCAGGAAGGGTGAGCTGGAGGCTCCTTCCCCCAGCAAACATCAGCACCCCAACCTCCCTTCTCTGAGACCCGGAAATCCCCTCGTTCTTTCCCGTCTCCACAATTCCCTCCCTCCTCTCTCAGAGGCTGCAGCAGCCTTCATCCCCCTCTCATCCTCCCCGCATCCTCCTGCACTGTCAGCTGCTCCAGAAACCACTGCCCAGAGCATTCACTGCTGCCTTGGCTGCAGGCTCCCATCCCACTTATGCAACCACAACCTGCTCATTTTATAACTGACCCAAAATATGAGACTCTGGTTCTGTAAAAAAAAAAAAATCTGGCTTTTATTTAGATCTCATTCCCTTCCAGAATATGCACCCCAGATATGTGCTGAAGAGAAAAAAAAGGAAGGAAAAGAGCTGGAAGGTGGGTGTTTATCAGGAATGTTGGGAACACATCATCAGCTCAGGCTTTCCACAGCCTGACTGAATGCCCCCAGAAACGAGACAGCAGAAAATCTCTGTTGGTTCAGTTCTTTCAGACGCTGGGCTTGTGTGCGTGTGAAAATCCAGCGTGCCAGGAGAGCAGGAAGGCAGAGTGGGTCTGGTGGGTGACTGTGACCAGTTTATGGTGGAAAGGATTCAGGATTCCTCACAAGTGCTATTTTGAAACTGCACATCATCAAAACTTGGGGGGTTTATTTCAATGTACGTAAAACTTTCTGAGGGAGAAAGGCATCAGAACTGACAGTTCAAGTGGAAGAGCACAAACCCACACGAGCACAAGGGATACCAACAGCTTCTTTCAACACTTCTTTCCTGCAGGAGCCTTTTTTTTGAAACCACTGGGGCCCCCTGGGTGGGCACATCCTGCCCCTGCTGCCCTCCCGTGTCCCTGGAATGACCAGTGAAGGCTGCAGAGGGACTGGGGATGGAATTAGCTCATTCCAACTGGGAAGAGGGGAAAAAGCAACCACCACGATTCACCCTCTGCTCTACCACACCTCAGCTTGCTGCAGGAGCTGCTGCTGCAGGGGGCAGGTGAACCAGACAGACCCCGCTGCCACCACTGACCTGTCACACCCCCACAAAGCCACCTGTTCTCAGCCCTGCTCCTCAGTTTAGCCCCTCATTGTGCTTCAGGTTTTAAATCAATCTCCTCATTGTCTCCCAGGGCTTTCCAAGACCCTTTCAGTGTTCAGCTGACACCATCAGCACCGTGAGTTTGTGGATCTGGGTTAGTTGGGTGAGTCAGTGAGTGAACTCGTGGTCCCTGTACAGCCGTGCTGTGCTGCTGCTCGGGCTGAGGGACACGGTGTCACTGCCACAGCACAGCCCAGAGAGAAGGCACAGACAGGATGCAAGGAGACAATGGGGGAAAAAAAAAAAAAGTCACTTGGATAAAGAGCTTCAATGTGCAGCTTCCAAGCCTCTGGGCATCATCATCATCTCTGTTCTACACCCCGGAAGTGATCTATTAATGATCTACTGGATTCAGCCCCTCATATTCAAGGATCTCATGTTCTCCTGGCCAGTTTCTGCACTGAGCACCCACCAGTTCTTTCTTCCTCTCCTTCAGAGCCAGCCCAGCATGAAAAACCCAGTTAGTGCCTGCCCAGAGCCCAGGGAGGAGCCACCCTGCCACCGGAGAAGCTTCAGCACGAGTCCTTTATGCACAAATGAAAGGCCAGAAGGGACAGGCCACAGCGGGGCAGTACAAAGCTCTCCTGGAAGCACGAGGGGACACAGCAAGGTTGATTTACAGCGTTTATATCCCTCTGAGCACACCCCAGCCCCTGCCCAAGGGCAAGCTCAGTTGTCCACCTCTTCCTCATCGTTTTGCTCTTCCTCCTCCATCCTTTCGTCATCATCATCATTGTCCTCCTCTCGGCTCTTATCCTGCTCCTCCGAGTCTGCCTTCTTGTCTTTGTCTTTCCTGGCCTCTTTCTTTCCTTTCTGCTCACGCCTGTAAACTGGAGGAGAGGGAACAGTGAGGGACTGGCGCTGGCATGGACAGGTCAGTGGCTGAGTCCAACGTCCACTTGCTCTCCCGGCTTTTGAGGGGAGCAAGGAACTCAGAGCACAACTCACCCTACGAGCTGAGCTGTGCTGAGCAGCTCCATAGGAAATCAGGTTAAATTTCAGCAGAAAAATGCTGAAAAGGACGCAGGAGGTCACATTTACAGGCAGCACCTACGGCTTTCCTTAGATACACATAATAGGGGAGTGAGAGCAGATGAGACTTTCTCAATCCTCATCAGTTGTGCAATAATGTTATCCCAGTCCCGTTAAGGTGCACATTAGTTATTCCCCAGGCAAACTGCAGTGTAGGATGCTGGGCAAAGAGAAGAGAAACAAGACAGGCAATAAGTGTTGCTTGTCCAGCGTTCAAGGAAAACTGCACTCGGTGCTGCTCAGACTCCCTGGACACCCCCAGAGCACGGTACCTTCCAGGGATTCCTTCAGAGGGGCCACGAATCTCTGGAACTCCATCTCCTCCATGGCAGAGAGCACGTCCCCAGCGTTCAGGGTTTTCCTCTTCCCCTTCATGGCAAAGTTATTTGCGCTAGGCAAAACCAAAAAGAGGTAATTTGGAACTGTTATCAATTCCATCTTGTTTTATTGAAGTCACAAGCAACTTAGAAAAGCCATCCCCTAAACATTTCAAGTTTTTCTATCACTTACTAAGGGAGGTTTGAGACGGTTTTTTTACCCTGGCTGGCTGTGCTTTCCCACAGTGTCAGCTTTTGCTTGCACGGACCTTTTGTACAAGCGGGAGAAGAAGAGAGCCTGAACCTTGGCTGTGACAGTTCCACCCAGCCCCGGAAGCACCTGACACCAGAGAAATGATCCTGCACAGAGTATGCCAAGCCACCCCAAAAATGTGTCCTCTGTGGCACTAACGCAGCTTCATGATGAGGAGCCTGAAAAGGGAGCCAAGTGCTCCTGCCTTTGCCTGCAAGGCTGTGCAGCCATGCTCTCACGTTAATTGGGACATGTCTCTGTCCAGAGCCCAACGACCTTCCCATGGGCTGCTCTGGGCGCTCCAAACCCACCTGCTGCAGCCTGGCAGACTGGTTCATTTACATGAACAGACAATACAGAAACAAACACTGGCAAAGAGTCCCCAGGCCAGCAGAGAGGTGAATTCTCAATCAGCTGCCCCAGTGACTGCAGCAGCAAAGCCTTACCATGACGTTGCATACAGCACAAACACACTCGCTGCTCGGGAGATCGCGCTCCGGGCTTCTTTGGAAATATTGACTCCATCAGGAAGCTGAAAAACAAATTCAACTTTTATCAGCAGCTGCTAAAAACGACTTAAAGTCACATAATTCATGTGCCGGTTTGTTAAGGCACTCAGAGGGCTCAGAAGAACTGGGAACTGCTCTGGGGTGCTGTCACAGGAGCTCTGCTCCCAGCTGGAGGCCAAGGGCAGTAAGAACGTGTCCCTCAAAGGCACCGAGCTGAGCAGAAGCCCAGTGACTCTGGAGTGTGGCCACCGTCTCCAGGTAACTCATCCTGTGCCTACCCAGCTCTTGACACCCCTGCCAGACCCAGATCCACTCTCCAACCCCTCACAGCTCCAGATCAAAGGTATTAAATTAACCGCTGGGAATTAGTCTGGATCTTTACACAGACACGGACTTGTGAGCTGAGGTTTTGGGGGGCCTGGTTCTGACAGAGCCACTGCGGGAGCCGCGCTGCCGCCGAGCCGCACTGTGGAGCAGCCCTTGGGACACCGCGGCGAGCGGCCTCGGTACCCGAGCGGGGACAGCGCCGGACAGAGCCCGCGGGAGGGGACACAGCACGGGCCGGGGGCCGGGGCCTCCGGGGGCCGGGATGTCCCCGGCCGGACCCTCCTGCTGCCGGGGTCTCAAGAGGCCGGGATCTCCGGGGCCGGGACCTCCGGGGGCCGGGATGTCCCCGGCCGGACCCTCCTGCTGCCGGGGTCTCAAGAGGCCGGGATCTCCGGGGCCGGGGTCTCAAGAGGCCGGGATCTCCGGGGCCGGGGTCTCGGGACGCCCCGCTCCGCTGGGCCGCCGGGCCGGGCACCCACCGCCTCCTTGATGATGCGGGTGATGACGGCGTTGGGCAGGTTCAGGTCCTCCGGTCTCTCCGCCATCCTGGGCCTCCTGCAAGGCAAACGCGGCGTCAGGGGCGCGGGGCCGGCGGGGATCCCGGCGGGACAGGGGGGATCCCCTCAGGACACGGCGGATCCCGGCGGGACAGGGGGATCCCGGCG